>JAULCA010003354.1:136-15658 GCA_032360845.1 Crassadoma gigantea
ATCCCCGTATTTCGTGAAGGTAAGTGAAGTTTCTAGATCCCCGTATTTCGTGAAGGTAAGTGAAGTTTCTAGATCCCCGTATTTCGTGAAGGTAAGTGAAGTTTCTAGATCCCTGTAAATCATGCTGATATGCATGTTATCCTTTCTGTAATTTTTGTCGATGCTTTTAAATTTCAACATAAAAAGGAAGCATCTACTGAAAGAAAACGTGCAGCCTTATGTTTTGTCTGATTACATGTATTCACCGGCAACGATTTGATTCGAAGTTAACATATCATTCAGGTTTGAAATTATTCAAGAATTGCAAGTTGTGTAAAACGAGATAGATTTACGTTATGGATATTGTCGAGTTTACCAATGGGCAAATCTGAGGTTTGTGTTAGCTTAATTAATTTGTCAAACTGGGTTCCATCTGAATCATTTTGGATGCCTGTGTGTGCCTGTGGTAGTCTGTTTCCTCAAGAGATATTGTCAAAGTCTCGACTCGTTCCGGGGTTGATTTGTATCTGATATAGTTAGCATTTACGAAAACCAGAGGATGGCGGCTGTCACAGAGTACGGCAAGCTTCACATTCTATTACAATTCTTTGTCATATTGTGAAAGGTTTAATCTCAATTCCGGAATGCATTTATCCCGTGCATCTCGCATGATTGACACGTGCGAATGAAGCTCGTGCATCGCGTACCGTTCCACATAGCACGTACGTATCTACCCCGGGAATGGTCTCGTTTCATCTGCGAGATAACACGAGAATTCGGACTGATAAGGCGAGTATTCTCCACTGGACGCGATAGTGTTTAATCGTTTTTGAAATGGAGGTGAAAATTGTGTGAAGACATGAACTTTCCTCGGCTGTCCGCAGGGACTATGTTTTAAAGGTCTGGACTATTTAAATGTTGATAGTTATAACATATAGTTCCATATCAGAGAGATTAATGTGTTACTGCAGTTATAATAAAAGATTGATGTATATAAATATAAAATACATGTATATTTATTCAAACACAAAATTGTTGCTATTAGAGATAACAAAAATCAAAATCAATAAAAAAACATAAATTCCAAAAATAGGATGAAAACCGATATAATGATTACTTTCTTAAACGAAAAAAGTAATAATTTATTGTTTACATAAGATAAGCTATATGTAATCGAATGATTCTTTGTTTTCTTCAGTTAGGTAAGACCTTCGATACCTATATAAAGTCACAGTCATCATGGCTGCTAAATTATAAATCATTCGTCAAAACATTTCAGATGAAAAAAAAAATCTAGTTGTTGGAAATATTAAGTAAGAACGATAAGCGCTAGCGTCTTTCAACACACAATTTATGTGTTTGAAAACGTATAGAAATGGTTGTAAAAATGAGAAATGTCTTATTTTTGGTTGATTTAATGTCAATGCCATTCAGGACTTGCCCCCATGTATGCAATATATACGTGGGTGATTGAGACGGGATGTTGGCATATATGCCTCCGTGTATATATTGTCGGATTTAAAGTGCTACCTCACTGAAACACAGCATTCCGTCCGGTCACATTATAACGCCAATTAGTTATTACGCCTGTCCTGAAAGCTGACATTTTAGCAGGAAAGAGCGGCTTATATTTTCATAAAAGTCTTGTGACCGTTATCATGAATCATCAGAGAGTTCCAACAAGAACAGAAAAAAAACGAAAATTTAAACAAAATTTACACGATAAATTGCAAACAAATTAGACTTATCTTTTACACAAATTATATGAAACATTTTGGCATGAATTTGTAATAGAAATATTGTATATAAATGCAACAATGCGGACTGAAAATATACCCGGTCAGTCTGTTATGACGATTTAATCACGTTATAATGACACAACATGTTGTCAAGGAAAATGACCGGATGTTCACAGCACGTGACATGTCATCCGCAGTAAATGTAAAATATATCGCAACGCGACGCGACACCAATCGTTAATTAACCGTCTAATGATTTTGAACTTGTCCCTAATTACCATTGCATTGTCAACTAAATTATGAAATTTTATAACGACAAATGTATACATTAAACAACTATTTTTGGATATATGTTACATATTATATTTTGATATGTATAATAAGAATTGCATTACTAAAACTGAACGCTTTATAAATTATTCAAAACAATTTCTTAATGATTATTTCCACATCTTTTTCGCTCCGCGTTAAGCTGTTAAGACATTGGTGCGGTCCGTTATCGCGATGACCAGCTCATTAAAACCAATGGTAGCCGTTCATCACCGCTGAACCTGCTATCATAAACACACGCACTGATCCCCTGGTTGTAGATCTAAGGGGAGATAATTGATATTAATTAGAAGAAACAGTAGCTTGTGTACAAACACACCAGTGTCTGGAGAGTGTCACGAGGGGAAGTAATCTGTTTATATTCTTTGTCTTAACGGATAAGCTAATTAAACGCTCGTCTTGGTCAGTTGTATGGCAGTCTCTCTCAAGGGACAATGATATGATTGGCTTGACCACTGTACGGTCAACGTTCATTTGTTCAAAGCCAACAAGCTTAACGACTGATCGGTACACGAATTCACTGAAAGCGTTTTATGCATTTATTTAAATCTATAATGTATTACACGTGTAGGGGTTCAAATTATTTTTCCTATGACATCTATACAAAAAAAATCCTTCGCAAAGCTTATTATATTAAAAGTCCAAATGATAGAAATATTTATTGTTTGGCTGACTAGACTAGCACGTATTTATTTACTAGTCCCACACACGTGCACAAAAGGCTGTGTTTGTTTGATGAGATATACCACGATAATATCGTCTCTCCATCATCATGTGAGACGATAGATAGTATAGACATTGTACCGTGATCAGAAATGAAGTTTTCATTGTATGGTTCCATTAATTAAAGTATCCATGATAAAGTATCAGCAGAGATCCGTTTATTGCCCTTTGTCAGTTCGAGTTATGACTTTCATGAACGAATTTATCAACAAATGTTTTAAAATATATTTATTTATGTGGTACATCTATTATACGCTAGTTATTAAAAGTATTTTGAATTTCAACTATTTTTTATTTATTTATTATTTCACTCATTCGATTGCTTTTTTATTAATTCATTTTTTAACAGATTCCTTCTTCTATTCACTGACTTGTTCGTTCGTTCATCGATTCAACACTTCCCATTCACAATTTTTCACTTTTTTTTTATATTAATTTATATATTTTTAACTCACCATTTTGTTCATTCATTCATTTATTCATTCACTCGTTATTTGATTTGGACAAATTCATCCACATAAATAGGTACACATTTGTACTTGTATCAAACATTTTAAAATTATTTAGAATCAACAAGTAATATTGATCATAACCTCATATTCAATTAAAAATGGCAGAAAATTGAAATTTAACACTTATTGCATAATCTTTATATGTACATGTACATTATCTTTGCAATCGGTTTTTTTCTTACCCTTTTTTGTTTGGCGGTGTTTTTCAAGGTTTTCTATCTTCATTTTAGTAAGTTTAAATTGTTGGCTGTGCGTTAAACCCGAAGAAAGACAGAATAAAAAAGTTCATTTTCAATTCATTTGAGCGATTTTGTTTCTAAAATTTTAAATTTATTTTATCATGGCACATCATCATCATCATCATCATCATAGTCGTCGTTGTCGTCGTCAATCACATAAGAAAACAAAACTTTACATTGTATATACATGATGAAATGATAATTTCCTTTTATACATAAGGTATATGACTATTTTTCTGCTCCTGGAAGAAAGAAAAATGCGACCCATAGCTATACCTCCCCCAAACTACTTACAGGGAGGAATAAAGGGGCGTTGGTATTTAAAATATTTATCATCGTCTAAAACGCCACTATTTATTTTTATTAATTTTTTTCCGGGTAAATAATAGTTTTCTTGCTAGAAAATATGCGTATCATGAAGTTTGAAAAAAAAAATACTACGGTACAGAAAAAAAAATCTTATCGCCAACCATTAACACTCAACTCAATCATCCGAAAGTTTACATTTCTAATTTCAGAATCGGGAACTTTTTCTTTCAATCAATTTGTCAGTGTGTGTTTCGTATTTCACCCCAATACCACTAAATTGTGATCACCCACTTGGAATTTTACACATTTTTGTAAATCATACTAATAATCAACCAGCTAGATGTGTTCTAAAATGATCAGGACCGCCGTCACTTCTCCTCCATTTTTTGAAGTTTGTGGTTTAACTTCCCCGTCCGACCCAATACCGCTTATACTTTATTCCGCCCAAACATTTTTTTATCGATACGAATGAAAAATTACAGTTCCAATTGCTTATTAGTGACGCACAAGAACATATATACGTATCCCATTATTAAGATTAAATCGTATATCATAACTGATAAAGAAGCTATAGATGTACACATACGAATATTATGAAGTGTATTTTGCATAACGCGCAATAGTCATGATTCTGATGTACTATATAAGTCTACGCATATATTGCTATCAATACACGTATACAATACTATTATATACATGTTATATAGTAATAATATATATACATATACAATGATACTATAAAGTTATACATGTATATATACGTATACTGTTCTAGTAAACACATGCATGCCATTAAGTCCTCTCGCGGAGTTGCTATCAAACTCACATTTCAGAACGGCTAATAATTTGGACTCGCTCGCTTATCTGTGACGATTGATTGTAACGCCCTGCCGTGTCCGCCCCGCTTAAACCCCCTCTATCATACCCCCGCCCTGGCTCTCCATATCCCCTTCGCTGTTCCATCCCACCCCTCCCCCGGCCATAATTCTCTTCATGACCACCTCACCTCCCCCTAGCTTTCCTCAATAGACCACCTGCTAGCCCTTCCTCACCCCTCTCAGAGTCAGTCATGTCCCTCATCCAAAATTACTCGACCTGGTTCTCAGACAGCATTATAACGACAGGTCTTTCACACGTTTCTCGATTGAACCCTTTCTGCCCCAAAATCAAAATTTTCCCTTTACACCTATTAATACGACCTTTTAATTATGGCTACCCCATAAACTGTTCCGTTCAAGGACTAACCATGCCCCCCCCCCCCCCCCCACATCCCCGCCCCCTTTAACGGCACTATTTTCCAGTACCCCTTGCGGTCTGGTTTTCCTCCTCACAGGTGCCTGCAAATTGGTTGCAGCGATATAATTTTGCACGTTTTGTGGGTATAGCCGCAATGACGATATATCATCATTGTCATCGTTGTAATGTCATTTTACTAAACATCGATCTAAGCTCCCTAGCTTAGGTCTCAATATTGAAGTCATGGATCCCTGTGCTCCTCCTAACAACAAAACAGCTACGACATTCTACCCCTCGTCCATTGAGACCCCTGAATCCCCCCCGCCCTCCTCCCTCCATCCCACTCTCACTCCGACGTTTCTGATGGACTGCGGTGATACTCTCGCCATTGGAGGTTAACAAGCGATTAGACACCATCGTGTTATAACGACTATTATAGCTGTGTAGCTCTCTGTAACGCGTGAAACGTCTCGCATATTTCATATCAAACGTCGTTCCTAATTACCAGGATTTGAAAAATGACCTGGGGAACACTGCTAGACCTGCGGCGAAGCACTTAGACCTCTCATAAATACACACATACCGTACGTGTCACTGTTCATCTTTTATACATATAGCAATTCACTCATAAGAACTATTTAAAATGTCAAAAGAAACATATTTTCGTATTTCATCGGTCACTGTTGTATTGCTTAATGTATATGCTAATTGTATTAATTGTATAACTTTGTACTGTAAAGCGCTTTAGAGTAGCTTATGTTAGCTAGATAGGGCGCTATATCAAATGTTGTATATTATTATTTATCATTATTGTCTCAGGGTGACTGTGTTTCTCTGTTTTAAGATGTGATATATAAATGTTTATGTTCTTGTCTTGATAAAGGAGCAGTTCACCCTAAAATTTAACAACTTTTTTTATCTTTCACTATCGTTGTTACTTCTTTGCCCATATACTATCTATTTAAGTAGTTCGGATCCAATGCCAATATTGGATCATACTGTCGTTATTACATACATATAGACTTGTAAATGACGTGCATATATTTGTACATTGTTTATTCTAGGATATTTCCTGTTTGGAGCATTGGTCAAACGCCATTACATGTACTCCAGTATCATACTTCATGTTTTAAGATCGATTTCCACGAATTTTGGGATTTTTTTTTCAAGTAATATATCGACTAATTGCAAAGTACATGTTAACCCAGAGAATATCATTGGGGTGATATTACAGGTTTTGACAAATACAAAGAAACATCAATTTGTTGAACGTAGTACATTAGCCATGCTGTTTCTATGCGTTGATACGGGATGAAATTACACCACAATATATCATCAACAACGTGCCGTTATGAGCGTGTTGTTTGCATGTATTGATTGCATAAATATAGTGACGAGTGAAATTTGTTTATGGATCAAGCCACTTTCAAATTGCGAAACTAAAATAATGTTTTTCAGGAACCATCTAACCATTTAAAAGTCGGTATATCTATTATTATTTATAGAAACTTTAAAACATTTCAGATACTTTAAATCTACCTAAACACTCTGTATTTTCAATACCGAAATATTGCTTAAATTAGCAACGAATGATCTTAACATGTGAATGGGGCATACTACATCATTTCTTACTTCACTTACTAACCATACACATGCCAAATATAGCACCTCCCCAAAAAAGGAGATTGATATTTACAAAATGTGTCTTTTTTTTTCGAACAATTGATGACTCGAACTGTTATGGTTTTGTTTTTGGTTTGATCGTCTTATAAACCGCTAAAGTGAATGTGTGCCGGAGACAGGGTGTATTGGTGTTCTCGTCTTCTTGTGACAGTGCGGATCTGATGCCCACTTTATAGTGCTATCTCACTGAAATATCATACCGAAGACACCTACTCCATGTAAGTTACGTATACGTGCACGTGTCTATGTGTGCTGGAGGCGGGGAATATGTTTGTGTAGGCAGGTCTGAGTTCAGGAAGAAAAACCACCAACCTACGGCCAGTACCTGTAAAACAGTACATATTATGACACACATAAGTATGACTTATTAGACATAAATATATTATACATAACATGTATTTTTCTCACATAATGTACTGTGTTATCCAGTGAATATACACATGTCATTTGTTTTGCGTATTAAACCCTGTAGTATGACCTATTCGCTCTGTGATCGGTTACCAGTTTCAATGGTTTCGTCACGTCTGGGACACGCACATGACGTCACATCACTGGAGTCAAAATAGTGGCTTTTTACATTTTAATGTTGCATGAAAAATTGTCGTTTTACACGAATGATGCCACAAATCTTGATTATGTGATAAAAAGAATCTTACACTCGTTTCCAATTCATGAGTTTCTATTTCATATGAGATTTATCAAACTCGTTACCAATATTTCATTATAGCTCGCCAGAGGCTCGCTAGATTGAAAAAAAGAACAACATTTTGACTCGTTTCATAAATCTCATATGAAATGGAAACTCATGTATGATCCTATATGTATAAAAATTACAAAAAGATTGAAATAATTATACATACATGTAGCATACGTAAAGAATGAAGTGTAAAAGGTAACATATTAGTCGGAAAGCGAGATGTTCGGATTACAGGAAAACCGGATTAGCGAGGTTCCATTATGGGAATTAAATAATCTTGTTAAGCTTAATGTAATATCCAAATTATTGACTCAAGACAATGGTTTCTTTGCGATTTCAATCAGTAATGAAGAAATCCTAAACTGTACAACCGTACATTGAAGTAGCAGCTGTCGGTGAACATCTAGCCAACAAAAATGTCTTTCCAGCCGAAGAAAAGAATGAAATTCTCGCTTTATTCACCTAACGTCTTTGGAGTACAAGTTCAAGCATTTATTCTGAATCAAAAGCATCTTTCAAATAATACCTCAAAAATTACAAATGTTTAAATCTATTGTAATCTTACTTTTTGCGGTTTGAAATTATCCCTGTGGCGCCCGCTCAGTGCGTCTATGCTTTTAATTGAGCTTGTTCACTTTGATTAAAATATAACTGTGAACAAAAATATCTTATAAAACATGCTGCTTATAATTCATTCTTGCGATGTATTGTATGTGTGTAAACCTCGACTCGTAACTTCTCACTGAAAATCCCGGATGCTCATCACCGGTTTTTCCAAAAGATGAAACTGACCTCACTTGACGTTGGTTTCAGGCCATATTATTATGAAATACCTAAACGTTCGTTAGGAAATAATACATATTTTCAGAATTGAATCCATTTTTAGGTTTTCATTTGAAGTAGCCCCTTTGAATTATTCAGAAACACCTAATTATAGCTATGTCTTCAGGGTGGTCATGTCACAGATTTTACCACATGTTGAAATCGTTGGAGGCATGGTAGTCACTAGAACGAATTATCATACCCTGCCTACTCTCCGCTCACGACAGCCATTTATCAGAAAAATCGTCCGTCCGTCGTCCAGGGCTACGTTGCTATATAGAATCGGCTTGTTCCAGTCTACTCAGCTGTAAATGAGAACATGGTTGGGCAATGCTAGACTTGTTAAATGCTAGCTGTGAGCACCAAAATAGCAACACCGGCTGTATACTCCCCAAGTCTAGTTAAGCAAGATATTTGCTGGTTGCAAATGCCACTATATTTGTGAACCGCTTTGAGACGACCTACAACCTAGGTTGTGATAAAGCAGTATATAAGAACCTCGAATTATTACTTTTATTAAAAATCGTGGGTTTTGAATGAATGGTATTGGTTAAGATAAATGCAAAACAAATAACAATGTAAAACAATTAAAACATTATATTTATTGTATACATTTTCAATTTTTTTTTTCATTAAAGCGTCTCATTTCTTTCGCCATAATTACTGTTCACAACGAGAAGAAATACACACAGGGAACATGGTAACAAATCTTTTCCCCCCAGTCTGATAAAGTTGACCAGACTTTTGATGAAATGCATCAGTGTGAGAGACGAGCTTTAAAAACCCAAGAATGTATGTAGTTTTCTCATGGAAAATATCTTAACACGGGCAGAGAGAAAACAAAAAAGTGCAGGTTTTGTATACGGTTCAGCAGACAGAACAGCGCGCTGATGATGTTATCATGTGGCTGGGTGTGTAACTCATAGTTATTACACGATCTTTACACACGGGTCACGTACATTCAACCAGGCGTGACGTCATAAAGAAGCGCGTGCGTTTTTCACTTCCAGTTCCCCGTTTCAACTATCGAGCGTATACGCATTTCGCACGAACGTCTTTATTGCACTCCAGTTTATGAAAACGCGTGGATAACGTTATTGCTATAGATGACATTAATGTAATTACGACCATTGTAGCTGTAACAAATCTAAATATTATTATGTTATAATTGCTGCGATTTTAATTAACCAAAGACAACAACATTGACCAAGTGATAACGAGGGTGATACATATATTTAAATCTGGTAAATATTACATCATATCGGCTAATTAAACGCCACAGACATGTTATTATATAAAGCGGATTAAAGAAGTTGTTTCAAATTGAGTTTAAAATTATTTTTGATTTTTGAACTCGAACTTGTGCTCAATATATTAAAACCATTTCCTTCTTAATAACTTAAAATTGCATTCTATAAAACTACATGTGATTGAATTGCTGATTGGAGATAGCTCATACTTCACTTGACATAACATTACGTGTATTGTCAAGTTGAAGTAAATGGAAAAAAAACTCTTGGTTACATTTTTTGTTTTCTTTATATGGTTAAGCTATGGTTAATAAAGCGGTTTTCGCGACACTTCGCTGAACAGGAAACCAAGGGGGAGACAATAATGAGTGTATACATATATATTGTTGCAAGTGAGCAGACCGAGGTTTGCCTCTATATGAAACTCACGGGGAACTGAAAGTGAAAACGCACTGGAGGGCCATTGACTGTACTCGCCTCTTACTGATACTACATGTGGTACCGCAGGCCAATCATCGCCCCGTATGTGACCAAACGGAATGCTGTCCCGGGTGACTTCGGTATAGTATTTCAGTGCGATAGCACTTTAAAGTCGGCATCAGATCCGCGCTATCACAAGGAGGCAAGTACACCATCATATACGGTCTCCAGCACACATACATGTACACGCTTCGAGGCACGTTCTTAAAAAGCATTAGCTTTCGCCGTTCAGCAAAATAAAGCAAACCCTGCAGGTCGGGGATTGACAAAAGTTACCTACGGTATGCATTGTAAGGGGCGATTAATGCGGAAACCCCCCTGCTCAATTGGGGGTTTGTGCCCTCAACTTCAGGACATAAAAGCGACCAAAATAAACCTGCTGTACCCATTGCAATATTTGGGTTTTTTATATTTCTCTCGTCTTCTAAGTTAATTTTATTTCCTAGCACCTTGTTTGGCAATACCTCACACTTTTGTCGTAAATGTTGAATGTTCACCTAGGTAAGAAGGCAATGTATTTTGCCCAAATGCCAGGACGTACTAAAAGTCCTAAAAAGGTATAGCTGTTATTCCCTGGTTAACGTATTGCACTCTAAAGTTGGCATCAGATCCGCACAAAAGTAACACAAGGAGTCAATTACATCAGTATACCCTGCCTCCTGCGCACGTGCACAACATACATATACGTGGAGATACGTCCTTAAATGATCTTAGCTGTTGATAGGACGTAAAACTCTTTACACCCAATCAACCCTGAATCGGCAGGGTTTCGCGATGTGAAAATTTTCGCGTTAGCAACACCTCTGAAATGTATATCTCGGTGTGTCAAGATATTCTCGCTGGGGTTTCTTTGGCGCTGAATAAGCAGAGAGAAAATATACCGATAGCCAACAAAGCAGTATATGAAGTAAAATCGAAATTAGTCGTTCGCTAAGGAAATGTATAATACAAAAATGAAACAAATACATCATCGAAAACGCTTCGTTACTTTGATAAATTGTTGAACGCATGTTAATGGAATTGACTTTCTGCAGGAGACTCTTTATTGTTCATTTGGATAAATGTCCTTGCAATACCTAGTTCCATTGAAACGAATGCATAGGTATCGGTTTGGTTCATCATTGTTTAACGTCCTATCAACAGCTATGGTCGTTTAAGGACGGCCTCCCCTGTGTAAAAGATACATGTGTATAGTGTATGCTTGTGTGTTTTGGGAGGCTGCAATATGGTTTTTGTCACCTTGTGAACGGATACCAAATGCCTAAGGAGACAGCACATGAAAGGGAAAGGAAAAATAACGATTCTAAATGTTGCAATGGTGGCACCAAATCAGGTTTGGATTCTTCAATGTTACCTGTTCCCTAAAAAGACGAAGCAGAAGAAAAGCCCCCATTTTGCAAGTGGTCCTACAATTGGTGCCTCCTACGACATGCAGCGGGACCTGCACTTTTTTTTTATTATTATTAGGAGGTAAAATGTGGTTATGACTCCACAATCATACAACGAGGATTTGTTTAATTTTATTTTGTTCTTGAAAGGTCCTATTAAAAAGTTATACCGACGTTAACATTGGTCATATAGCCGTGCAAGTGACTCAGTAGAAACATCCATGAACATTTTCACGTTTCTTTTGAAAATTACACATTTGTTTTGTTTTAATTAATGTCATGCAATGTAAAATATGCAGCCATTATATCTTTTTAATTCAACAACTTACATAAAATTTGGATTTTGAAAACACTTTCATTAATATTTACATTATTTTGCTCTGCATTACCACTATATACAACTGCCAAGGACAGTTCAGTATTATGAGACCATAACACGGGCGTAGTGATATCTCCGTGTGTCCTACTAACTACCAGATCGCTACCCCTCTGCACTATCAAGCAGAACAGCAAAATTACCCACTATATCTAAATAATATTCACTATTTTATGTTACATAATTATAAAATGTGAATTGAATATATTCATTAATTGAATTATGGAAATAGTGTCAAATTTTTTGTGTTTATTTTTGGGAAAAAATTCACGAGACAACATTCCATGTGCATTTCAATGAGCTGTTTTACTTCTTGAACAAACTCTGCATAATTTGAGTTTAAAAAGTGTGTTTTGAACTAAGAAAGGAAAATAATAATAATAAAAAACCCAAACAAACAGAAAACAAAACAAAAATATAAATATAAGCATAAAACATGCGTTACTCAGTTTGTCTGCAATCTTCCGTGTCATAGGGCCACAACATAGAACAGAACGCTGTTTAATGCTTAAATATTTGACCTTTACGTTTTGTACCTATGTATCCACTTTTAACATTTACAATACAAGATCTTTTTAGTGTATTTTAAAAGTTTCGTGTCCTTTGCAATTGTTGTCTGGCCCGATATGACTTTAATCAACTAACTAACTAACTAACTAACGGTTACAAGTACTGTTTTATTCGATAAATGTTACTAATTTTCCAAATATATAAACAATAAAATGCGTAAGTGTATATGGCATATACATACATCTGGAAACAATATGGTGGCGGCCATGAGATGTCGAGTTCATGTCACGTGACCATTGCCACCCAAACATTACGTTTCCGCCATATCTCAACCCAACGAGGCCTTACTAAATACCGTACCAGTCTACTAATGCATCACAGTTTGTCAACTACGCATGCGCAAATGAGTATCTAATACGTAAAACAAACACAGAACTCGATCCGGTTTCTACGTCAAAACATCTTTGCGGAACTGTTTGACAAATGCAGGACGGGTAAGTGTTCGCTTGACGAGGTTGTCGTGTGGTTTTGTTATATGTTTTGAGATGTATGTGACATACTTCAATTGATTCGACTGTAAAGTACAGGGTCAAGTAACAAAACAAACCACATTTTATTTACATCAAGCTATTGTCAGGTCAGAGAAACCTTGTTTTTGAATTACAATTTAAACAAAACTTGTTAAAACAGACAACATATCCGCTCCCTCCTCTCCCATTTTTTAAGACATTTTAACAATTAGTCTACTAGTCAAATATACGTATTTCTCTCCGAAAAAAACTCCAATTAGCAAGATGATTGATTTCAAAGTTGTCAGTCGAGGTAAGGAAAAGTGTTATTTTAATTATTTTAGGCTGTCGTAGTCGGGGAGCCCAAGTTAAAAAGGTGTTTGGAGACCCTTGATTAAAAAAAGCGTTTTGTCGTGTCCATATGTTTCCTGAAATCTTCCGACGCATTTCTCAAGCCAAAATTCAGTTAAATAGTGTGGTGTTGACGTTCCATGGATATTATATGTGAAAAAACCCCAATATAACCAGAAGCAATGGAAAAGATGCAAACATTAAACTTCCACTTTTTATTTTCATACAGTCAATAACAATTTCATACATATGTGCAATTGGAGATATTTTACGTTTTTGATATCGTGAACAAATCTGATTCTGGATAAAACGAGGTTACATAACTTGGGAAAATTCGACTATTTGGAGACATGACTACATTGGTTGAATTTTCTATTGTTTAATGTCCTATTAACCGCCGAGCTCATTTAAGGACGTATCTCCATGTGTGTTGTGTAATTATTTCCTCTGGATCCGTGCTATAACCAGGAGGCCAGCACATCCAACATACCATGACTCCTGCATGCACCAACGCAAGCACTCATACACTACATATATGTAGGCACGTCCTTAAATGACCTTAATTGTTAATAGGACGTTTGTAAACAAAGTTTTCGGGCCATATAACATTAAGAAAGCCTTTAGGAAATGTGGCATTGTACCGCTGTCTTGCGTCATAAAATCAAACTGATGTCGACTGGAGCCTTATAGCTTATTAATATTGGTACAGTCAATTTTGTAACTTAAATTTGGACATCCGACTCCAGCCGGAGAGCCAAGATCATTCTTTTGACAACATCTTCTTTCAATACCAATGACGATGATACTGCACCAATTAAGCAAAATAACCAGGAGCCTGACAATGAAAATTGCGAAGCTTCCAACGACATGTTGATTTGCCAAGTACGCATGGCCCAAAAAAATGTTTGGCCAAAAGAAACAGAGCTATATTGGGCAATATGTCATTACTGTATCAAATCCCATGATACAATTGTGTGACCGCACAACGCACGAAAGCACCAAACAAAATTACCTTGCGCACACCATGCATACATCGTTCACACACCGTCCGCACATCGTCCACACATGGTGCGCACACATGTGCTATTTAACAAATGCTCGCCCCGTTGTGCGCTTCTCTCCGCACAGCTGTGCGTTTCTCTCCGCTCAACTGCGTTTTGCTACAATTTGTTGATCAATTTTAGGGAATGAAAAAAATACGAAAGACACATATGCAATAATGTACACTGTATATGTAACTGTAATTTCTCATCACAATAATTGAGATAGTGTACAATTTTACAATGCGTGTAACACAATATACAGTGACCGTTATACTTTCAAGAATGGGTTTGGCACCTAGCTAGGTAACAGAATAGGTAAATAATAATTTGATGAGTGACCGCAGTTTTACCTGGCCTGTGCCTGACACACAGAGCTGCTATGTGCTACCATATGATCGTTATGAAAACACAACTGGGCGTTAAGTATTTGTTATTTCCATTACTTTGGTCTACAGCTCCCCTTCACCTTGTTTTCACACCTTTCCGAGTGACCTCGGGCAGGGGGAAAACTACGGTCCAGGTACAAAGTGGCTCTGTTTACCTGTGGTGCTGAGACTTTGTTGTAAATTTACATGTACCTATTAAGGTCGTTTAAAAGACACCGAAAACATCATTTCTAAATTTAAGAAAGTATACACAGAAAGATAAGCTTAAAGATGTAGCTAGAATATAGAAACATACTAAAAAATCAACTTTGTATGTTTAAACACGAAACCGTATACATTGTTAAGCCATTCCTCAATATACATCGACCACGATTGTTATCGCACAATGTTCTTCCATCGTCCGCACAAATGTGCGCAAGAAATGATCGTCCAGATTTTAATCGTTTTCACTTCATGCACATATCGTTCACACATCATGCGCACACCGCACATTGTGTAACGTTGTGCGATCCCACAACTTTACCGGGCCTTTGAATTGAGGAAGGCAGCAGGCACTGCAAAATATCCACTATGATACAAAATTTTGAAACAATACAGTCATAATTTACCATGTGAATCTGATATTCCAATTAGGAAATAAACATTCTTTTCAAATTTGGGACAGTTTTCAGTTGTGTTAATTTTACATAGGAGCCTGCCCCCTTCCCATTTCTTTATTAGCTCTACTACTATATTTTTGTTGTTTTATTATTTATTTTACACTATTCGCACATCCAAATTTTATAATTTTGGTTAACATATTTTCCGTTATGGTTGTATTTTTTAACGTTTAAGACAAAGGGTCAAAAAATGAAAAAGTCATCTCTAAGTGATATTTTGATAATTATTTTATTTTCTGTCCTGTTATATTTAAAAAATAACATGTCTAATCATTTATTACTAAAAAAACTGTATGTTGCG
>JAULCA010003576.1:2121-19538 GCA_032360845.1 Crassadoma gigantea
AATATGAGAGGAAACCTGAGTACCCGAAGAAAACTCCTTGTTTGCTTAGGTGCTACCCACTGCGGCACCCGACGTTCGTGTCGTGTTCGATGGAGGTAGTTTTATTATTTTATTTGCGTTCTTTTGATGACATATGATAAAGTCTAACATGTCATCGTGCGTTTGCGTGTAATGTTCCTGAAAATGATAGGGATATCCATAATGATTATATAGGACATACTTCCGAATATAACGATAGCAGCAACGTAGCCCATCACCACACACGACGTTCGATCATCATGTATACTCATACGCTTTCGTTTGTAAGATGACAGGGCTGTTTTGTTGATCCTTAGACTCCTTATCACGCTGGCGAAGTCTCTCCCTCCAGTGACGGTGTAAGTTAGAGGATGGCACGTACACAGTGACATGGTAGTATTCAGGGAGGTGGGCGTGTCTGTGAAATCAAAGATGTCAATTCATACCTTTGTTTTGTGTTAAACAGGTGGGAGTATATGTAATGCACCATTTGTTTATTAACGAATAGTCAATTCAACATTTAAAGACAAAGAAGATAGAATGAAATAACAATAGGCGTTATTACTGTAGTAGTTTAATGATGTCTGTCATCAATTTTGTGAATATTTTTTTAACCGTGCACTATGACAAACATACAAAATGTTATACGGTTATAATCAATGATATTATACAATGAACAGCATTAACATACGAATAACCTTACATGATCTTTACACAACATAGTGGCAATCAATTACAACTTAATAGTCTAATATATTGAGAAGTTTCAGTACTTTTAGTTTTGCTTTGCGATGGTGTCTCACATTATGTCTCATTATAGAGAATGAATTTAGTTGAAAGAATGCTAATAAGTTTAGCTACATATCATACATGTACTTAGCTTCAATACAATATATAACTGCAAACATACATTCTTTAATAGTGTAACATATCAAAAATCTTTAGTACAAATAGTTTTGAAATTCAGGTGTCTCGTTCTCATCATACATAATCTATTTGCTTTTAGTCGCGATAGTGTCTCTCACTTATCGCTCATCAAAGGGAATGAAAGTTGTGGGGATTCTTTGATTAAATCTGTAAAAACGCTGACAAGTCATTGGAATATGTTACTGAGTCTTTTCGTATATTTACGGAAAAAAAATAATGCTAGTTAAGAGTGATGAAATGATTGAGAAGTGAAAACTTACCAATCGGTGTTGTAGTACTAGTAACGACTGGTGCTGTTGGAGTTGTCGACTGCTTCACAACGCCTATACAACAATCATTACATAGCTATAGTGCAAGTAGTAATTTTGCGTATCATATGATTCTTACAGACAAACGTCACAGTTTAAATTATGAGCTTTGTCATCCATACAGGGGCATTTTTTATTCTATTTCCACACTTACAAATGTACGTCACAATCTATCTCACGATATCATTATACCTTTTTATATCAAAACAGTTTCTAGAACCGATGCTAGCTTTGCCGAGATGACAATACACATACAAAATTAAAGATAATGCATGTCTTCATTCAATTTAACCGAAGTCAGTTTTATCAGCTGTATAATAAACACATAAAATAAAAGAATGTTCATTTTAGAACTCATTATCTAATGTAAAACCTTCGACAAGGAATGGAATCAATTGATCGTAAAAATACCGTTATTGAAATATTTATTTAGATATACGTTATGTACTGGTTACTTGTAAATACATGTACATGTACTATTAATGTCATATGCACCCTATGGGTTCACAATTCTTACCAAGCAACGGTACGCAATTCAATATCTTCGGTTTGACTGGCACTACCAAAGTGTCTGTGACTTTATCTGAAAAGAAATTGGTACATTTACATCAATGACATAAGCAATTCACAGAAATGACCCGCTTATGATCTTCTTTTTCCCTATGGTTTCAAGTCATGTTTGTACAGTTGTTTGACTGCAAAACGCACCACAATAAGTCGCGCATATCGTGAATACATCGTGCGCACACCATCCGCACATCGTCATTGGTACATACAACTGTTCGATTTAACAAACCTTCGCCCAGTGCGCGATTTGGTACAGTTTGTTGATCAATATTACGTAATGAAAAATAGCCGGATTGCTCGTATTGAATAAGGTTTGGCTTAGTATTGTTTAACGTCCTATCAACAGCTATTGAATACGGAACACAGCATATGTAATGTTCTCCTCGCATCAATTAGGATTGTGTTCTATTTTACAATGCGTATCACATAGTATCACTGTAAATATTAGACTGTTAAGAATGGGTTTGGCTCCGAGGTAACAGAACAGAAATGACCATGTGATAAGTGACCAGAGTTTTAACTGGCGCCCTGTGCCTGACATAGAGAGTTAATATATGATACCGCATGGCTGTTATGAAAACACAATTTGTTATTTGCATTTTTTTTGGTCTATAGCTCCCCTGTTTTGTACACCTTGACGAGTTACGTAAGTGCCGGGTTTGGAAAACTATGGTCCATGTACATATATAAAGTTGCTATGTTTATATGTATATTTGACCGTGTCCATATTGTAATTTCACATGTGTTTTTTGGTCGTTAGAAACAGAACACCAAAACAACATTTTTTTTTAAATTAAGAAAACAGAGAAAGATCAGCTTATCTTTGTGGCTACAGCAAAGAAACATACTTAAAAGCTTAAGTTTATATTGATAAGTCATTTTTCAATTTACACCAACAACTGTTATTGGTTATCAACTTGTAAATTGGTTTTCGTGGCCTTTTTGATTGAAATAATTAAACCACAATTATTATCAAACAACGTCCTTCCATCTTCCGTACAAATATGTGCTAGTAATAATCGTTCAGATTGTTTTTCTTTTGCACATCGGACACACACCGTGCGCACTTCGTGTATCTATCTATCAAATGCATATTGGACAAGAAGCGGTCTAGGACTTGTCACACCTGATCTCGTTGTCCTTGTTTTTTTATTGTTGTTTTGTTTCTGCGTGGTGTAAATGTTTCTTTTGTATTTATTACGTTCTTAAAAACTTATTTTATCTAATTTTGTGACATGAGAAAAAAACACTTCCGAACTTGAATATTTGTTGGAATTGTATTAATTTAAGTGGCTCAACTCTCCCTGTGGTTCATGTATCGTACTGGTTTCGGTATCTGTTTCTTTTTTTTTTTTGCCCTGTGTTGACCGACACTATTGGTGTGTTGCGATTCTTCCGTAACTTATTTAAAACAGATACACCAATGTGTCAGATGAAATGTATCAAATGACTCGTTACTTACATTCAATTCCGGACGTTTTCACGTAGACTGCGCTGTGACTCGACACTGGAACCAGTTGGTAATTCCACCGGAAGTATACTGGATTGGTTCTGTATAATATACACGACTTGTTTTCTTTGTGGTAGACTGCAACGAACCCAGCAAAGACTTGCTTTAGACGCGCCTGACACGTGGTGGCGGTGGTGTTATATTTTGTATCTGTCAGTATATTGATGCCTCCAGGGTCAAACAGGGTCATGTTGGTATACGTATCAACGGTATATAGACCTGTTGAGAACAAATACAGAATTCAGGATAAAATGCTATCATCAACTATTCTTGGAATGATTAAGATTCGTTATCTATAATCAATATGATTAACTGTTTTCTGATCTTTAGGTAAGGATAATCACAACCCTGCAAGTGGATTAATCCACGATTGCAAACACGATATTGTAGACAGAGACGATGCATAATAGTTCCACGAAAAGAACATTGTGCGTGTAAATATGATTGTAGTGTTCATTTGTTGTATTTGAAATCCCTCATTGGAGGAATCAAATAATTTGATTGTTTTATACTCGGTTGATACTACAAATTAAGATTATTTCAACTTCAGTTTTATATAAATTATGATCAAGTCATGGGAAGTGTTTATATTTCTTGAAACCAACCATCTAAAGTCCAAGTGTTACACTCTCTTACTAGTTTTGCATCAATGCCATATGTCATAGATTTGAAGGCATGCTGCAGTATAAGTATATAATTATGGATCAGATAAAACAGATAAATCGTTAGGCTTTAGAATACCACAGGAGCAGAGTCTTATCTCAAAGATAGTCAATTTGACCGTGACGCTGCCGAGCAATTATTTCCTGTACATCAAAGGATTAAGCTTCACTTGCAACCTAATTATATCTTACATGGTGACACGCCTTCTTTTTTGACATTATATATCACTGGGTGCAAAAAGGCGTAAGAGGATGTAAATGTTTTACACTTTATGTGGACGTTTCCGTCTACAAACACGTGATATTTATTGAAATAAGCTCTGTCCGGTTCATGAATATATACTGTTAAAAAAACCAAAAACAAAACAAAACAAAAACATTGAAATATCCAGATGACAATGTAATATATCATACACAACCATGATTTATATATTATTAAGCTCATCGAACAATAAACAGGTCGTATGAAGAAATATAAATATAACGATTGAACGTCTGTCAAATTGTGGTTACAGCCAATATGAATGCGATTTGGATAACAAATAAATAATCATGACATCATGACATCCTAACATGCATATATCTATTACCCAGATTGAATTCCTATTTGCGGTAACTACAATATGACAGACGTTCAAACCTTAAATATCTGCACAAAGTATACAACATTTATATCTATGTTACAGGAAGCAGTCATTATGTCAAAATGACGGCATGATCATATACATTTTACTTCGGCCCACGACTTGTTTTCTATTTTGACTTACAACCTTTACACATAAAGCCTCATTACTCTGTACCTATTTGTAAAAAACAAGTCGACACGGAATAACATTTATCACAATAGCTTATTAGCGCTTGTTGATCGCCTTGACATTCCATGGTGTAATGATTGCATGAAAGGCCGAAGTCAATCTACATCAAAGCAGGTTGGATATGCGTTTATCTTTAATAAAAAGCGGAATTTTTTTATACAGATTACGTAAGTAAGTAAATCTAAGAAGATGTCGTGTCGTGCCGTGAATCGTCGTTTTATTTTTTCTGCTCTTACAATTTTTTCAATGTTTTTAAAATTTTAATTATATAAAAAAATAATAAAAAAGAACCTATATTAAAGAGGAAAAGTATAGGAACACTTAATATTTCACGCCATTATAATTTGGCTTTTATTCTTATTGTTGCAGCATACCAAAATATAGAATCTTATGAAAATATGCAAACTATTATGACGAGGAAACGCCTATTTCCTTATTGTTGTTGTCCTTTCCTATATATACTAACCAATGTGGTATATTTCAGTCGATATTGT
Source organism: Crassadoma gigantea (assembly GCA_032360845.1). Classification (NCBI taxonomy): domain Eukaryota; kingdom Metazoa; phylum Mollusca; class Bivalvia; order Pectinida; family Pectinidae; genus Crassadoma; species Crassadoma gigantea. The sequence continues at coordinate 7,423 of JAULCA010003576.1, forward strand.
TATGTGCACCTTTTTATAATAAAAGGCTGATAGACGTTTTTCCTGCTCTAACAGAGAATACAGCTCATGGTCAACAACTATACCAGTTCCAATAACGTAAAACAATTCTATAGGTAAATTAAAATAATAGAGTTTCCTCCCTTAGTATAGTGGTTTCCTTTACGTAGAAAATAATGTTTCTAATAATTCTTAGGACCTGAATTTACAAATTTTCGGTCAGCAAAAAACTGCGATAGCAAGGCAGTAGATTTTCTGAAACGCTTACACGCCTAGGCCGAAAGACATGGGGAAAAAAGATATTGGAAAACAAAACTATTTCCACAGCATTGTAATTGAGATATCAGGAAAAATATGTTTTGGTCTGCGCATAGTCACAATACTTGGCACAAACAATAAGTTATTTCAAGAACAAATATGAAAAGCATCGGGAGGTCTGAAATTCTATAGAAATTGGAATTGTTGAAAGAATCGATTTATTTATTTATTTTATGTATTTTAATTATCATATGGTTGAGTATTGAGTAGAAGATCATAAATGACCCTGTACTGGCTAGAAACTCAACTTAACTTAACTTTAAAATGCAAGGCTTTTTGTGACAACGCTGCGAGCTTGCCACTGCGGTTGGACTCGATTTAGAGTGCAACAAAAATATTTCAAGCAGTAAATCACCTGAAATACTTGAAAATGATCTAAAGAAATACCAGAACTATTTCGGCAACTATTGCACAGAAGCGATTAGAGACAATTACTTATGATACTTTGTATATGAGATAAACAACTATCTATTTGCCTTGTTACAGAAATACAGCTGCTTAAAACAAAAAAGCATGATAAGATGAATCATCGCTATAAAATGTGTACTTTCAGACTTGCATATAAACTACATGTAGTTATCTAGTATGTGAATAGTTACGGATCCCTACATCCAAATTATATCTTTTATGCATCATAAATTGAATGCGTGGCTTTATAACACTAACTGATCACATTTGCTTGTGCATTAGCTCCTACGTAATCTTTGAAAGACAGGTAATCCGAGCAATTCGTCTGTTCTGTTTGAAACCAAAGAAATGCTTACACATATATTTTTTTTGTCACGACAAGCGTCAAGAGTGCAAAAAATATGGAAAGCGGAGTCCTTGAATATCAAAACTTATCAGTAGTTCCAGTATGTGCGTAAATAAAAGTTACGGCCTTGGTTACATTTTTTCTGATTTTCTCACACTCTCTCCCTCAGAAAGCTTCCTTTGACGTCGTATCGTAATGCTCCAGTTACGTCATTGTATTGCTTCTATGTTGTAATTCATTCACGTTAAAGTATTAGTTATGATACTGTCGGCTTGATGCTAATTAACCATCACGATGTGCTTACTGATTTTTTCTCAAGACACATTTTGCACTTGCAAGTTATGATTTTGCCCTTTATTTACATGGGATGCACTTAGTCCATTTTACATTCATGACTATAACTAGATACACTCAATTTGATCTTAACTTACCTTTCTTCTTTGTACATATGAAAAAATGTTTCTCCTCACAGCTTGTCATGTACGGGGAAAATTTACTTGAATCAACTGTCATATTTAACATTAAGCACATAATGGAAGGGTACGCAGTTTTATCCAAATTTGGACTTGATAAAATGGTACAACTTGGTTTAAACCATTTTGTTTCATTTGCTGGTTTGATGCCCCCTAGCCACAGGTCTTCTCCAACTGACCTATGAAAACAATAGATATGTAAAAGAATATAAGTAAGGTACTGTATAAAGCAAAAATATAAACAAATTCCGTGCATTTTCTGCGTATCTGAATAACATTTATATCATGATATATAAACAGAAAATACTGCATGTATATACTCCTGGTATTTTCATTAACGAACCCTTCGTTGAAACAGATGTCAATGTTTTCGTGATTTGAAAGGTGATCATATCAAATTGAACGTAAAACTGTTAAAAGTTCCTGATATACAATGTATGAGTCAAAATAGTTAATTTACCATTGACTTTGCGTTATATGCATATAATGTCGTAAATCCAAGATATTGTAGGTTCCTATCCCGCTTAGCATTGACCCAAGTTTACTGTCAGAACAGTACTTCGCCGCCTTAGACCATGTCAGTTGGATCTTAACTACGGTTCGTATATGGGTTTCCTCTCCATTCAGCTGGGCAGCTATTAACAAAGAGAAATATTGACATAGTGTAAATATTTAAAAAAAAAAAAAAAAAAAAGAAGAGGATTCCAAGTGAGTTCCTAATAAAACTAATATTAAATCGGTCTCCAATTTCTTTGATTGGTATAAATACGGATGTGTTTTATTTATTTTATCATCTTTTAATTACAGTTTGTACAAAGAAAAAGCTGTAAATACAAATTCAAAGGAAAGTACCACCAGTTACGTCGGCAAATGGTTCATTGAAACATCAGAAAGTTTGGTATGAATGTAACCTTTGTTACTCATGTATATGTACATATAATTGATAGTGTTTGAGAATTAGTAGCAGCCTTAGTGTAAGACAAATACGAATCCAATGAAAACTTAAAACAAAACACCACGGTATTGGTATTAAAGGTTGAAGTCAGAACCGACTTACAAAAGAAAATATAAAAGCAGTAATAAAATCCAACCAGATATACAATTGAAACGTAAAGACAACAAAAGTAACTTGTCGAAATGCCGAAAGTATAATATAAAAATCCATAAATCATAACCAAACACAAAACGTTAATACGAGAAAAGTGTTAAAACAAAAACTTTAAGTGACAGGAAAAATGAAAAAAAAACCGACTCATTTTGAATAAATCTTCGATAGAAACGAAGAGAAGACGAACGTAACCTACTCAGAGTTTACGTCGGAATTGAATTACAAGAAAAATAACTAAATTAAATAAAAATAAAAACAAGTTGTAAAAATCAACACAATAAAACGAAACTATAACAAATGATAACATATCAAATATAATAAAATTATCCAACAAAAAACATGTTAATTTCGAGGATGTTTATCAACATCAGATCGCAGTTAGGTCATCCAAAATACCAAACATCCAAGGAGAAGTTCGGGGGGAAACATAAGTTCCAGAGTAGGACAGACAACATCAGGAGACAGCGGTAGTGACCAGGGCAGCTTTCATCTAAACAATACTGGTCAAACAGTAGTCATTACTTACACATTACACATGACTTATTTTGCATAAATACTTTTGTAAAATAATCGTCATAAGCACTGATGGAAGTATATTACATAATTTCAATAGTCTTTTTCTGATACAACTTGTTTAAGTAAAACAAAGTATTGACACATTTTGATATTGATATGATCTAACATGAGTATTCCATTCCATATAAGGTTTATGAAACGAGTCTAAGAATCTTTAAATTAAGCGATCCCCTTTTATCACATAATCAAGATTTGTGGCATTAATTCGTGTAAAACGACCCTTTCCATGCAGCCTTGAAATGTAAAAAGACGCCATTTTGACTCCAGAGCGTAAGTCTGTAACGTCATGTTCTTGTACTAGGCGTAGTGTCATGATTGCAAATATTGAAATTTACAATCTATCACAGACCTGATAGGTGACATAACATAGGTTAATACTTAAACAAAATATGACATTGGTACATTGTATATTTACTGGATAACACAGTACATTATGTAATACAATGTTACAGCTTATCACAGGTTTGATAGGTCATAATACATGGGTTAATATGCAAAAAAATATCACACGGGTATATTCACTGGATAACACAGTACATTATGTGACAAAAGGTATTCGTCCCATGTACATGGTGCTTACTACGTGAGAACATCAATGGGACAGACAGTTACATGCATATGTGTGCTGCAGTCATGCAGATATAGTTGTTCGTATGGGCATTGGTGTGTTGGTACTAAGGATTATCTTTCCTTTTCTTACTTTTTGTATGAGACCTTCAAAGACCTTGACGTGAGAATGACCTTGATTTTAGGGTACAAACCTTGACGTGTTCAGCTACAGACCATCTGGTAATCACAAGCATTTAAACAGTTTCAATGAATAACTTGAAATGGTTTAGATGTCAAGTTATAAACGAAGTAAAAGGATACATTTAGCACAGATGGAAGAAATGGATAAAATTTCGTCATACAATGAACGAGTTTTGTAATGGCGAATACGATGTGACATAAAGGTGCAAACATTCTTTTTATCAGTGTGTTTGTTGTACTGTATTTTGTTTTTACTACCTTTCTACCTGCATTTGTTCTGAGTAGGAATGAGTACTTGTTGTCAATACGTAATCCTTGCAAGCCTCGAACCTTGACCTAAAAAATCTTTCATCTCGAATTTTAATGACTTTATTATATGTTCGTTATATTATTTTAATCAATATTGAACTTACCTGTGATGTTGATCGCCTGTGCAGGAGCATGGAATACTGAGAGTCCTGTAATAAAAAATAAATATTTCCAAATATTTCTTTAAATTGAATTCAAAGTTTTGCCTTTCTCTCCTTAATTAACAGATTTTTGTAAGTTTAGCTGAACACTGTTCTCCGTTTATGATCAAGATGAAAGAAAGTTTTATAAAACGTCAGTATTATGCTTATCTTAAGTTGTAATTTCATTTTTTAAGAATGTCAATTCTAAATGTTTTTATTTTGAAATTTTCTGAAATTAAGAACTTATTCTTTTTATACAGGAGGACGAGGAAGCTTCAAATTAAAGTTGAATTATGAATAGTTAAAAACATGTTAAATAATGTTCTTTATACACTGATCGTTTCACATTGGTTTAAAGAATTTATTCTGCTGGAAAAAAACCATAATATTTCTCAAACAGGTAGTTCACTTCAATTTTGTGCACACCAAGAGAAGACATTATAACGATAAATGTATGTATATCTACTCCAAAAAAGTTACAGTTATTTGTAAAGGCTCTCATCTTAGGATGACATTGTTGGTAAACTTTTAAGTTTCCTGAAAAGCTTACTCAGTTAACCTACTAATGGTTATAGTGCTTAGCTTTTTATTAATACATCAAATGGCACAAAAAATTGATAAATAACCAAAAAAACAAAACAACATCAAAATGGCATGTGGTATGGGAGAAATGATGATCAGGTGATCTGACTGCACTGCTTAACACTGACACCAAACAAATTTATCGCTATTGTTGTAAGTTTTAAAGTGAGGAAATTAGCTTAACATCAATGAAAAACAAACTTACAATAATTATGTACGTATGGTAAATATGATAATATAATAAAATTGCCCAACTCATTATAGAACAACACAGAAACGACGTGTTACTACTTGTCACAGTTGCATAGGAGCTTCTCCCCGAGCACGGATATTGCAGACACCATGCTCTTTAAGTCAAGTTATATCTCCTGATAATCAGATACAATTTGCACATTTCGTACTACGGGGTAGTCCATGATAATTAAAAGCGAATGTGTACGCTTTGTCACGTCTTTAAAAGCTGGCCAGACATAACGACTTAACATAAAGACTAACATCATCACGCTCGTAAATGTACGGTTTTTATATAAAAGTAGTGTTGTACGGCATTAATGAACTGTGCTGTTGTTGAAAAAACTGTCACAAAACGAAATGTTCCTGTGCTTAGTTTGGTTTGGTTTGGTTCGGTTAAGTATTGTTCAGTAATGTAGTGTGTGCGTGTTTTTGGAGGCTGCGATATGTCCGTGTATTGTCTCTTTGTGATAGCGCGGAGCTGATCCCGACTTATGTTCCTGTGTGAAAATATGTGGAAATTTTCGAAAATTCCGGAGACCTGCTATGTTCATTTGGTAACAAACTGATTTGTACGTGTGTACAGGTGATTGATATGGAAAGTCGTAATGATGAACGTCGGGGATGCCGTTGCAGAGAGGTATAAAAAGAAAGTCTAGTGAGTACATGCTGTGATGTGAGCACAGACTAAATTGAAAGTAAAAAAAATTATTATTTGATTCAAATTAGCCTTGTCAACCTTCAGAGTATATCTTGGATGAATAGGAACTCCCAGAAATTGGTCGCGAGTGGGCTAAAATTAGAGCTCTCAGTCGTTTCTTGAAATGAAAGGGCGATTCTAGAACACACGTTAAAGCAAAAAAAGCAAAAAGATTGATAATTCAACCAGCTATTACGGGTTAAAACTCAGGTTGGGAATTGTCTTGTTAAGTCAACTACCAATGGTGGGGCGTTTTGTTCATCTGTTTCATTTGTGGGATCACACAACGTAACCCGCAGTGCAGTGTGCGCACGATGTGTGTGAACGATGTGTGTACGAAGTGCAAACGATAAATATCTGGACGATCATTGCTTGCGCACATTGTTTGGAAGATGGACGTACGTTGTGCGATATCAGTCTAGGTTGGTCTAGATTGAGGAATGGCTAAATGATATATACGGTTTCGTGTTTAAACATATAAACTTGATGTTAAATTGTGTTTCTTTATTCTAGCTACAAGCTTAGCTTTCTGTGTATACTTTCTTAAATTAAGAAAAGGTACTTTTTGGTGTTTTTTAAACAACCTTAATCGGCACATGTAAAATAACAACACAGTCTCGGCAATACAGGTAAACATAGCCAATTAGTACCTGGGCCGTAGTTTTTCCTCGTCCGGGGCAATTCCGTAACTCGTCAAGGTGTGAAACCAGGTTAAGGGCAGCTATAGACCAAAACAAATGCAAATAACTAATACTTAACGTCCAGTTGTGTTTTTATAACGGCCATATGGTATGACATAGTAGCTCTATGTGTCTGGCACAATTGTTATTTACCTATTCTGTTACCAAGCTAGGAGCCAAACCCATTCTTAGCAGTCTAACGGTAATTTTGTACTGTGTTCAACGCATTGTTGAAATATACACTACATGTATCTTTATTATTGTGATGAGAAATTACAGTAATATACATTGCAAATGTGCGTTCCACATATTTTTCATTCCGTGATATTGATCAACAAATTGTACCTAAGCGCGCATCGGGACGAACGATTGTTCAATCGCATAGTTGTGCGCACCATGTGTTGCCGATGTGCGGACGGTGTGTGAAAAGAAACTGAATTTGTTTTATTGCGAGGAAACTTTCTGAACTGACAACTGTATTGAACAATGAAGAAACGGTATCATTTTTATCCCATGGTGACAGTGGTTCATAAGGTGACATTTTTTGTCAAATAATTGACATTTTAATGCAGTATTTACAAAACTGTATAAGACGAGATAAAAAAGTCACAAGGGGATATCATGTAAGTGAAAGAGTTCGAACTATCAATTAGGGGTATGCATATGAACCGGACAGAGATCCGAACAGGATTGTTTAATTGTTAAATTTAGTAATAGATCCCTTACGTTCTCCGTAAAGACAATGGTGAACTTTCTAGGTGCATGGTATTTGATATAAATACCCCAAGGTAAAAAAAGGCGAGAAGCCACAACTGAAACACTGTCTCCTATTTGTAAACGTTTAGCAAGGGTCTTGGTTAATAGATTGAAATATGTTTTACCATCAGTTAATAAGGCATATCAGACTTGTTGTAATATCAGACGTGACATCGGAGATAATTTCATTTAATATTCGGGATAGTAATGATTTACTCTAAAATATAAGCCTGAGGTTTACGTTTAATAGTAGACGAAGAGAAAGCGTTTGATCGTGTATGTCACAATTATTTGTAAAAAGAGACGGACAAAAATGTTGCTTTTTTGTGATTTTATTTTGCAATAAATCTATTATTTGTATTGATGGCATTAACGGTACAGCGTTACATGTAACATTCAGTCAGAAAAAGGTTTTCCGCTATTTGCATTATTGTACGTTCTTGTAGCAGAGCCGCTTGGCCAAACATACAAGGCATTTGAATTAAATATGTGTATATATTTGCCTTAGTAATTTTAACATATAGATGATTCTACTATGACGTTCGGAATAGAGGAAGCTTTTGTGTGTTTAGATAAAACAGGAAGTCTTCTACAGCCGAAATAGATATAAAAAAAATTAGTGTCATCATGTTTCGCCCGTGGACAAATGTCAGCTGCAAAATCGGATGGTTTTCAGGTAAAGTTATAACAGGACGCCATCTTAGTACTAGACGTTTATCTGGACATTAACGAACGGACTATCGAGGCAAGTTACAAGTAATGGTCATGCGAACTTGGTGAAGGATGACAACAAACCCCCTTGTCCTGTCGATGAACTGTTGTCATCCTTTAGGGTTCAACATGTTTTTACCAAAGATCTAAGGTTTAGTAATCGAAAATAAGAAATGCCAAATATCTATGATGATAAACTGACTCTCCTGATGACGATAAAGAGTCTTGTTCATCCTCATCTGCATTGAAAAATATCTTTAAACATGTGTACGGGTACAGAAGTATCTTTTCTTCCGGAAGTCATGAGATAACATGCAATGCTAGCTGTTTTCATAATTTCGATTGTTTACAAAAGAAAACTTATCAGGTTAAGATAATTTATTAATGATATAAATTTATTAGATATTAAATAAAGTATATATTTAAAATGCGTCATATTTGAATATCAAAAGCAAAAAGTTCCCTATATACGAAACTAAATATTCGGCTGCTATCAAACTTTAACTTCTTTATCAAAGAGTTCAGTGTTTACGCATTGGAAATATCACGATGTTTGTCGGTGCGTGAATCCATATGGGAACAATCTTGAAACGGGAAATTGAGTTCAGCTATTAAGGTAAGACTTTTCTTGCGTTTAACTTAAATGATGGTTCGTTCTTGGAACCATTTATTCATTGTATCTATATAATGAGTTTGAACGAACAATGTCATAGTCGGCAACGGGTTATAGGCCTATTTACTATTTAAGCATTAAACTGCATTCGGTTTCGGGTTATAGGCACTATGAACGCCCCCTGCATTACAGGGAATATAAAATGTTCCTGTCATGCAGTGGGCGTTCATATGGCCTATAACCCGAAATCGAATGCAGTTTAATGCTTACATGTATATTTACATTTCCACGCCCTACCGTACACAAAAAAATAATTACGACAGATTAGAAAATAAAATACATCTCCAGGAGCCTCTGAAACGTTGAATTGGTGAAACAGCCTATGGCGCGTGCTCCCTTTCCCGTGACGGAAACTTATCAAGCGCTTTCTCCTGGAACGGGGATATTGAAATAAAGTTCGTCGAAAAAAGCTTTCGCAAAAAGAATTTTACCATTTTTCAGTGCAACCCTTTTTCATTTTTTGTACTGTCTTTGTTTCAAAGTGCAGTAAAACAACACTTTCTTAATTGTTTAAGCGTTAAATTGCATCGTGTGTTTATTACATCACATTGCGGAAGCGTGTCCGCTGACTTTAAAAACGAGTTATACGGTCGTCATGGTAAAATGTCAGCGTCCGGTAGTCTGTTGCAATCGGATCAACGGCTGTTTAATAATTTAACTGCAGGTGATATTGAAAGCATATATGTAATAGCTGGTCGCCTACACTTTATAGGGGTAGTTCATCTTTCTCCTGATAAAACGTGTCAGCTTGATGACGATGATTTCAGACGATTCGAACTTGTAAGACTATGCGAGACATTACGGCAATCACAATGGCTCAAATATAGAGAACAGTGAGTGATTGAAAGCTTATTCAATTTCGAAGCATGTTTTTTCGATTCCGTGTATAACATTATACAGTTTGATCATTTTAATGTGAATAAATACTGTCACTACAGTTTTCTAAAAGTTCTCGTTCAAACAAAACTCAAACCTGACTTGCATTGTTTGTTTACACTGATCTCACGTGCGCATTCATACTCATTTCGGTTCATAGTGCTATAACCCGAAACGGAACTTACTTGGTTAACATAGTGACACTGCAGCGCAAATGTAAATATAAAGCTATAACATTTATTCAGGAAAGGCATACACAATAAAACAGTTTCGTACATGTAGTTAATTTACAAAGTTGATATATATTATACTAGTACAGGGGCGTTTCAGTTGACAAACGGAATGGAATGAAAACGCAATGAAAACGCAACGAGAACGAAATGAAAACGGAATGAAAGAAGGCTCAAACGGAACAGAACGAAAATAATTTGTCTGTTTGGAACGAAACGCGTATAGAACGGAACGAAACACATTGGGAAAGCCAATCAAAGCCAAGGAAAATGACTAGATATAAGACACAGCCAAAACTGAATTGGTATATCATGATGTAGTACCCATGATTAACTGTTTTTAAAGATAATGTTTGTTAACTTGAATTTTGAAGTTGTTTATATTTTTGACTTGCTTGATGTAATCAGGGAGATAGATTTTCTGGTAGGTTCATATTTTCCGTATAGAGCCGAAAGCCCATTTACTTCAGTAGTTTATCATCAAGTAAGACGGTTTTCGAGAGATGACAAGGATATTTTTCTGCGACTTTATACGGTTAACTTGATAATTGGAACATGTGCAAGTGGAATGGTAACCCCAGAAACCTTATTGTAGTTCGTTTAGCAAATTATAGGATTATAAATATTTTCAAGCTTTTCAAAATTCATTTGTGTATATGTTAGTTACACATCTCAAGTTAATGTTTAAAGTAGGTATAGAATGTCGGTGCTCATTTTTTAATTCATCAAATTTTATTTGATATGAAGGTTAATGGTCGTTAGTAATTCCATGATAGCGACCTCAAGTGTTTGGCTTTCCGAATTCGGTTTGTTATTTGATTATTTAATAATAGTACAGTTACCGTATTGTAGAAGGAAACGTGTACACACATCTTATCTATGGTATATGATACCCTACTTTTTTTTAACTTTTTTAACTTTTCTTCTCTCTCCGTTTTACTGAGATACATTACCTCTTTGCACGTATAGTATATTTGAAAATAATATCACAAAACGTTACTGTTAACGATTGTTCTGTAACCAACTGATACTAAATCAAAATGGTAAAAGGATGTTTGAGCACATGTTCATTGATAGATGCGCATCTTCCGCTTAAAAAAAATTCATGAATTTTTCGAAAAGGCGATCGTAAGAAAATGTCTTTTAAAAAGGTACTTTTTTATCTTAATCAATATATTCCTGTAGATGAATCTTGCATACAATTGACCTTTAATATCGATGGATGATATGATTTATTGATTGAATGTTGCTGCTTAGTCCCCGAAATCATTAACGGATGTGTGTTTTATTTCTTTTGTTTATCAAGTTATTTATTTTTGCACTATGCGGCACATCAGATGCCCGGAACCCTTAGACCCATATATTGAAAAATAAAAGATTATGTAATAAAAACCGATACTTACAATATGAAGTCCATAGTTTGAATTCCGTCTAGTGCCAATGGAGTTTTACAGTAAGAACTTTTTTTTTTTTTAAATTTAATTTATTTCATGTTGATCATTTTTCAAAAATTCCCGCAAGGTATGAACTTCTTATCATAGTTGCTTAATAAATACTATAACCGTGACGGATAAATCGGTCTCCAATGTGTAGTTACAGATTTTTTACAATGTTACAAGGATCCTTAAATCATCATTTCCACAACACACACACATGCTATTGTAATGGTAATACAAACCAATGATATAAATGATACATATTTCGTGTTGCTCCATCACACAATCCTGCTCCGTTGCTTAAGGCTCTGTCTCAACGATACGACTGTTCGTGGTGACAGTCGGTTTCCAAGTAAAGCTCATTGTAAGATGCGGTGACTAATTACTAATATCGATATAGGATCAAAGGCGCATCGTTATTAGTAGTGACCATTAATAAATGTCAGTCCTTTCATTAACGAGTTCAGAAAGACATCATCCTGTACGCATCTTTGAAGTTCCTTTTTGTGAGTGTAGGAGATATGGATTCAGCGGAAATTTATACAAAAGACACACGGGTTTATTATACAGCCAAAGTATTGAATACAACCATATATGTGGAACCTTTTTATTACGCTGTTAAAAGAACATGTCTCAATCTCTTTCCATTACGCTGAGTGAAAGAAGCGTATTGACTATATGTTAATAGAATATGGATGTATTTTAGAGTAATTGAAAAAAAAGAGAAATGTTTATGTATATATGCAGTGCATATAGTAAAATATTTTGATATTGTTTAGTATAAATTTATAGACATTGTTTGTTATATGAAGG
>JAULCA010003687.1:4774-16839 GCA_032360845.1 Crassadoma gigantea
AAAAAATAAAAATATGAGGCATGTTTATTTATGGAAAATGTTTAAATGATGGTGCCACACTTGTCGTTGACCTACACCAAGCAACCTTACTGTATCAAATACGGTACTGTAGGTAGCGTGTAACATACATCATGGAGCTTATGTGTATTTTCTGTATGACAATATAGTCATGTGATCAAACATCCCTCAGTCTTCGACTGGCTCAAGTCAATACACAAAACGCCTTTTGCTACTTCCTTTGGAAGTTTAGCCTGACAAGGCGTCAGCACGAAATTGGGAAGAACGTGCTAGATCTGTATTACTGCGGGGATGAGAGATTGACAAACAGACAGACGCAGTTCGGTAAAATGGCCCTGGAAGCGATCAGAGACAGAAGAACAGGGAAGCCATCTCTCCAGCAGTCAAGGAACACATTCTTTTCTATTGATTTTTTTGGTGTCAGAAAATGTCCTCAACATTTTCACGGAGACCTTTTCAAGTTCAAAACTCACTTGAAAATGTAACACTTAAATCTATGATGTATTTTCTAGGAATGTAATCACAGTATACCACAACAAAATACTCTGCAATACTTTTGTAATACAACAAAAAGTATTCTTATAAGTAGAGAATTTACTGTCCAAACACTTTTTGTCTGGTATAAGGTTGCTTGCATTGATGTTTTCTAAAAGCTTCAAAAAGTTCATAATTTCCTCCAAATAAGGAGGAAGGTCACTTACAGGAGGAGGATACTTAGTAATGTTATTTTGAAGTGACAAAGATCATAGAGCCCTTTGTCCCGTATATTTTTATAATAATGATATTTTGAAGAGACAAATGCTTATAAAGCCCTTTGTCCTGTAATATACAGTAATTTTGAAGTGACAAAAGCTTATAGAGCACTTTGTCCTGTATATATATATAGTAAAGTTATTTTGAAGAGACAAATGCTTATAAAGCCCTTTGTCCTGTATCAATATAGTTATTTTAAAGTGACAAAAGCTTATAGAGCCCTTTGTCCTATATATACAGTCATATGATTTTGAAGTGACAAAAACTTATAAAGCACTTTGTCCTGTAATATAGTTATTTTGAAGTGACAAAAACTTATATAGCACTTTGTCCTGTATATATACATAGTAATGTTATTTTGAAGTGACAAAAACTTATAAAACCCTTTGTCCTGTAATATGCAGTTATTTTGAAGTGACAAAAACTTATAAAGCCCTTTGTCCTGTAATATACAGTTATTTTGAACTGACAAAAACTTATAAAGCCCTTTGGCCTGTATATATACACGTAGTTAACTTTTAATGAGCAGATCGCTAAATTACCCAATAAATTTTCACTTTATGACATCAGAACCCATGTTTATATGTCCACAATGCATGACCTAGATATTGTCTGTGATGTCACATCAGACAAACAATCCTTTCACATGATCAGAAACTGAGATAGTTATCACAGTACAATATTAGATTATATCATAGTTTTACTTTCCTGGCTCAATACAGATTACAGATGATTACCTAACAATCAATTTTGACACTAATGACCTTTTTTTAGATATATCTAACCATCAAAATAAGATAAAATCAATCATGCTATTTTAGACTATTTTTAACCTATTCACCCCTGAAATTTCATAATGAATTATATTCCAACCTTTGAAATGGAAGAGTTCAAATGTTTCTTCAGGGTGAATGAGATAATGTTCAGATTTACTGAAATTTATAGATATTACTTCATAGTTCATAACTGTTTTTTTTGTGTATTGCTTGTATCATACTCCATATGATTACATAGGAATTTTGTCACATCCAAATATTGCTTCAGGACATCATTTGCCACTAGATTATTTTAATTTAAAATGTTCCCGTTTTTTGTTAAAAAGTTATATCAAGTGAATACAGGTATTTTCATTAATACCTGTGTGCTATCCCTTATGAAGCTTTGTAGCACAAAAATTCAGAAGAAAAAACATTAAATAAATAAAAAAATGAGTAATGAAAAAAACTCTCATTTGTAGCATTAACAAGTTTCCTAGGATTTCATCCATGTGTTGGAACCTTTATACATGTAACTAAAGCTGCCTTCAGTTAAGGTGAAGGATTAGCGATCAGATGCATTGTGGGAAAAAGCTATAGTAACCACGGCAACCAGCTGAGAGAGTGACAACAAGTCAATATTTGAGCCACCAGCAACCAAGCTAGGAAATAAATCCACTTTGGGGGTGAATTCCCTTCACAGTTTGTAATTTGCCATCCTCATTCCAGACATCCAACATTGATTGGACCTGTCAAACCGACTGCATAATAAAGTTTAAATGTAAACTGTTACCAGCGATGCTTTGAAAAACCAGTCTCCGATGACCACATATACATATGCACCTGATAATACATAGGCTGAATTTATGCATATATATATTTACAGTGATACATATATGTTTCATATAGTGTGACATACCGTGATCAGTTTTATACCCAGGTAATTATGATGCATGCCAGGTTAGTTAAAATTGAAACAAAATATTTTAATCTCAATTTTTATAACCAATACAGATAAATTTCAAAAAAAAAATATGGAAATATTATTGCTTTTAGTAAAAATATCTCTTCCATTATTCTGTAAAAAAATATGTTATCTTGAGGCAAACATGCTGAGATTAAACAATGGAAAGAAACACTATTCCAAAACACTGCCGGGAACAAAAGATGAATTGGAAATTGTTCAGAGTTGTATTCTATACTGAAGACATGTACAGGGCCAAGTTCAGGCTGTCAAATAGATGCTATACATTTCAATGGAAACTTCCAAGTAAACAATAACCAGCCAAGAACAGGCTCTACTGACTGACACACTCGAAGAAAGAATTTTGTCAGCCTCACCAAAGGGGAAAGGGTGGAGAGAAAGGGCTGTTTAAGACCACAAACTCCTGTAGGCCCTCCTGGAGCAGAAAGTGCTCTAAATCAATAAACTAGGTCACCATCCTTTGTTGGTAAAAAAAAGATGGTTTCTGGCTAAGCTAGCAAAATGTGCGTTTAGGTTAACGAACATGATATTTTGTTTATTTTTAGAAGAATTTTGAGCTAGACAATAAAATATTTGGACCAAAATGAAATCACAAACAGAGCCAGAGCTTCAAGTATAGAACCAGTGCGTGTTTCAAATTTGTTCCTGGAGTCTGCACAGTGAGACTGTTAAGTTATCACAAAATTTAGTGAATTACAGAAACCATACACAATAGAGCATAGTATAACATTATGCTGAACACCTGGCACAAATTTACATGTACAGTATAACTTGTATCCCCCCCCCCCTCCCGTACGAAGATGGAAACATCATCTCCCAATCAATTCAGACAGTTTATGTAAAGTCTCGCTCTCACATTGCAACATATCAAAATTGAGATGACGTATCTAGATCTATATTACTGCAGTAGGATTATTTTTTTCATTTATTTCAGATGGGGCCTTTTTGAACATTTTGGGAAGAAAATAGATATACTAATTGGGAAGGAAATTTCAAGAGTAAACAGCAAATATTGGGAATTAAGTATGAAATAAAATAGAACTTTTCAATTGGAAATGGAACCCATTGTCTAACCCAAAAGAGTTCTTATGTCAACTGAAATATGATAAATGTCAGGATTTGAAGTTACAAAAGACAATGCACAACCAACTCCAGATTGAAAAGCACTTAATCTATATTGTATATATATCATTCAGGGTTCAACTTTACAAACTTGTTTGAAAGTCGGGTACCAGATCAAATCCTGTCGGAGAAGTTGACCTCCTCAAATACATGTCTAGGAGAACAATTAACTAAGGAATGTATTTTATGTTGTCATGAAACTACAGGGGCACATATATATGACAAGTCAGGTGTAAGCAATGTTAACAAGAGGTATTTCAGCAGTTATTGAGGAGGAATGGACAAATCCTGAACAAACAAGTAAAAGACAGCCAAAAATAATTGAAAGTCTAAGAATCTTTTCCACGGAACGTGATTTGAAATGTTTGTAGGCTTTACTTTAAGGAAGTGATATTTTGCTAAAATTGCACAATAAGGTCATGCCTGCAGACTGTACGACGACAATCTTGAATTACATGAGCACTGCAAGGAGTTGTTATGGTAACAGATTTTTTTTTTAATGTGACTTTCTCACAAGCGCTCAGTTTCTCACCTGTAATTTGTATTTAGCAAGTAAAAACTGCAATCTAACCCAAAATGCATTGTACTAGCCCAAATGCTAACCATACAAGAATGCATGATGATGAAGATAATGCCAAAAAAATCAAAGAATTCAGTACAAGCTGATTGTTTAACTTTTGGGCCACCAAGCATCCATTGCAAATTTTAGCCAATTTCTGTTGCCCAAACCAAGGTTTTGGTCAACAAGTCATTAAGTGAAAAATGCCTGTGTCCAGCAGAGCGTTCATACATGAAAGCATGATATAAAGTTAACCCTAGCTGGATTAACTTTTCAAAAAAAGCTGTTAGGATACATTATGAAGTGTATGTAATTTATCTTGATTCTGTTTCAGATATATATCTCCAGTAAAATGTGATTACCGGCTATGGTACAAGGCAAGGTTATCCCATTACGCTTGCTAACAAACTATGTTATACATAAGCCAACCAGATGACAAATTACTGTTCCAGACCCTATTATCAATGATTTTCTTTCCATATTGTTTTATTCAACCTTAAGTAAACACAGAACAAGGTATAGCTCCAATATATATACCGTTTACTTAACTTCTGAACAGAACTTCTCGGTCACCTACACCAACCCGATGTCACTTTCTCGCATCCCAAGGAGGCCCCACCCAGCTGTCAATACACAGCCAAGACGCAATCAAGTTTATATAGAACTGGGTTCAATTTGCATAAAAGCTTGGGGCACAGATGAGAAAGTTGAGTAAGTAAGGTCACCAGAAAAGTGTGTATTTTCATCAGGCCTTACATAGATTGTGTACACGAGAACAAAAAGATTCGTTTCTGTTTTGAATTATTCATATTTGTCAAACAGGAAAAATGATGAAAATTGACAAGATCCGGGAGAGACGATGTATGTACATTGCACATTGGTATTGGCAATCAAATAATACTAAAAAGTAAAATGTAATTATGATCAGTCATTTTTGATGAAGATATAGCAGACTGATCAGACGTAATACTAATATCTAGCTAACCAATGGACAGTGCAGCCAAACATCTAACAATTTTTATCAACCAGGAGATTTGAAGATATATATATATATAAAAAGAATCAAACTGACCTGATCAATGTACAAAGTTTTTTGGCAAATATTATTGAAGACTGAAAGTAGCTAAGCTGTGTCCACTTTTTGAGATAAGATTTTTCAGAGATATTTCACAATACAATGGGGACATGCATGCTCTTTAAGCAAATTACAACAAAACAGTTTATATTGAAATACTCACCTTGCAATCCGCGTCTTCTGGTTGTTTCTCTCAAATCGTAAAACGGTGGACTTCTGCGGGGCTCTGTTACAGTTGGGCTTAAATTTGGACTTAAATTGATTATTGGAGGACTTAGTGTACTGAAAAACCCTGCTGCTCTGTCGGAATTGGAGTTAGCTTGTCTTGCAATTTGCCCCAAGTCTGTTACAAAGGCAGTGCCATTGCGACCAATGAAGTTCTCAGTGTTGGTCACCAAGGCTGTGGGGGAGATTTGGCCAGTCACGTGACAACCGGGAGATTTTGGAAGCAGGTGGTGATAATGTTGGTATATCTGTGCATCTTTCTGGGTGGCGGCTACTGGCATTCTACGGTAGTGTCCAACTTGTATCTTAAATGTTCCTTTTCCTTGCACATCTTCAAGATACAAAAAAATATAAACATGAAATAACCATATATATTTATCACATCATGTACTTTTATCCAATGAATATTAACCTATGTGGTATAAACTATTAGTTCTGTGATTTTCAATTGTTTAACCCTTCTAGCCCTGGTGATGCATTAGTGTATCACCAGGTCTGGGCCAAATGATGCATTAATGCATCGCAGAAGTGGAAATATTTTGAAACATTTTTGGGTTGATAATATACGCAAATAAAATTGTGATGTCAGGCCTAGAACAAGTAAATGACACCACAGACTTACACACTGTCCAGAGTTAAAATGTCTGCTTTTTATGTTTCAAGGTTGCATGAAAATTGTCATTTTACACATAAAAATGCAACAAATCTTGATTATGGGATTATAAGGATCTTACACTCCTTTTATTTTAATATAAAATGGATGAAACTTGTCACAAATTATTATTTTTAGCTTGCCAGAGGCTCACTAAATTGAAATATTCTTAAGACTCCTTTCATAAATCTTATATGAAATGGAACCTCATGTATGATCCCTTATTATGCATAATGTAAATAAAAACCAGACGTCCAATATTTTCAAAAACACCTAATAACACTTTTATAGTAAAAGCATCCATCTTTGTTTTCAACTGTTATTATGTAGATCAAACTAAACCTTTTTTGTTTTTTTCCAAACTCAAACAGTTTATGATGAATTTAATTTGTTAAATCCATATGCAAGAACTTATAAGGGATATATAAATGAGGCAGGAAATATGCAATACCAGTGACATCGATACAACACTTAATATGTCTCTGACAACAGCTAGATAGTTGCCACACATTAGGTTTTTCATTAACTCATATATATATCAAAGTGTAACCACCTAGTCAGTTTTTATAAGAAATATTTGCAAGCTTAGATAAACTTTTTATGAAGAAACAATAAACAATTGTTTTAGAAGCTATGACGTATTCTGCCCGTATATGTGTGAAAAATGTTTTACAGGGTGGGGTGCTTTTTAATTTCCTTTTGTTGATGAAATCTATGTTTATTCTTTCTTTAATCTAGTTTTACAATAAGATTTGGTGAAAAAGACTACGAGTAGGATATATATATAAGAAATTCCTGCAATAAACGGAATTCAACTCACGTTGTTTCGGGGAGGCTACACATGTATGAAGCTTTATCGATTTTTCGTAATGTGTACTGTTTGACAGTAGAACAAATAGAAAATAGGATAATATGCATTATGTAGCAGTATAACACATCGTACCGCACGTGTTTTCAGGCTATGTATACTTCGCTGTAGATTTTAGGTACAAACCTAGTCACGAGGCAACATATACCAGGCGGGGTTGTGCCGAATAAATAGATTACTACAGCAAGCTAACGCTAGCCCGATTGATCCAAACACAGTACGTATGCAGACAACATAAAAATAGCTGACCGATTTCTTCACTCAAAAAGGTTATGTTAAAAGTGTGCAGTAATGTAAGAACAGATGTATTCGAAAAAATTTCCATTCACAATCGCAAATTTAATCGACGCACATTCTAAATAACGACTGTTATAGCTTCGAAACATATTGGCTTAGTTGGATTGGTCGTATCTTGTTGTAGGCAATCAACATGGGATCACACGGAATGGTTGCGTTGCTCCGCCAGTTTTGGAGAACGTTTACTGTGTATATACTCACCCAAAAACAAGTCTATCGATTAAAAGTTGCAGATAAATCCTTTAAACACAGGAACGTGCTGGTTCGTGGTGAACAAAAGTACGAATGACACAGTTTGCAACAATTTCTGAGTGTATTCTGAACCGATAATCAAATCAAGGATTCCCCGCCTACGTTGTGACGTCATATCCGAAAGGAAATACCTCCCTTTAACGGAATATAACGATGATATCCGACTTTTGTCGTATGCTAATTTTTTTTCTAACCTACAAGAATATACAATGAAAATTAATATAAATTATCTATTGAATATTATAATGTTATTGAAAGGAAGAAGTGGAAGTAATTAACATTTTAAAAACATTTTATTATTTTTCTCTTCCAAAACAAATGAAGTCATGATGGCATAGTCTAAAAATAGAAGGTAAGCGACATTCGTACGATTGGCTAAACGTTCCAACGTGACAGGTGCTCGCAGATTTCATTGGTTCACACTACGACCTTGAGTTGTTGTCATTGACAGGAGCTATGTAGCGAGCAGGAAGAGAAGCAGGAGTGGAAGAGAGGAAGGTTTGGAAAGTTGAAATTTATCAAAATTAAGGAGAATTCGGTCGTTTTGATACTGCAAATAGTACCATTTATAATCAACGAATCTACTTAATACAAGTACTGCTTTGGCATTTCATATTTGAACGTTTAAAAGACTGCGGAGTTGGAGTGAAGTTGGCAATACATCGGGCGCCATCTTGAACATTGTTTGTAAACAACATCCCCGAGAACAACTTTAGAGGAAGAGTTCGTTCTCTTGGAACTTTGTCTTATTCCTTCTTAACAAGGAAAGGATATTTTCGTGGTTCTTTGTGGATATGACTTATCCACAGATTTCAAACGCGAGTAAGATGAAAAAATCTTCGGAATATCATGCCAAACAAAGGCGTTTCGCGGGAGGACGTTTTTCACCAAATCGTGGTAAAGATAAAGGCGTACCATCGCCTGTGTCGGCCATCAACGACCCACGACCTCACATGTCACCAAAACATGGAAGTTATATCCCGAAAGATCAAGGACGATATGACGGGAAAAAATCTTCTACCAGAACCCCTAGTCCCGACGGACAGTCAAATGGTGTTTATGCTGGGGCCAAATTTAGTGATCCCCCATCACCGACAGTGCTTCCAAAACCACCATCTCACTGGATGATGAGATGTTCGTTTGAAGAACCTCAAAATAACATTGATATGAGCAGTCAGTTAAAAATGATTCTGAAAGTTCAGGTGTAGTAAGGGATTCCAAACTTTTGAGTCTTAGAGAACATTCCAGAGCTATATTTTTGTAGCAATGTGAATCAGTATTAATTTAATTTTTTTTCATTGTTAAAATGTCCGTAAATTTTATATGTAAGTCTCATGTATGTCGATCTCAATCAAAGTTCTTGCAGTCTGATCTTTTTTTCCCCATCTTTTCTCAAATCCGAAATCTTTGATCTCGCCAGGATTCTTTTTAACTAGAGCGATTATTTTGTGCTCTAAACTAAGATATATTAATAGTAACTGAGTAAGAATTCTTGTTGTTTTCTATGAATTCTTCTACTTGGCATATTTGCTACTTTCGGAAAAGAGTTTTCAAAGCGAAGTTTCCTCTTATGTTTGGCAATTATATTTATGTAAATATTTGATTCATGTTACATTTGATATCTATTTTGATTCTAATTCAACCATTAATATTGTAAAAAAAATTCAAGACATATCTGCAACAAGTATTGTAAATATGTCTATCTTTAAAAGTTAATCATGAAATCCTTTCTTTTAAACTTGATCATATGTGTACATCAATGAAAAAAGAAACTTGTTTTTGAAGAACTGAAATAAAACTACTTTTTAAAGTATCTATTCATAAGTATATTTTTGCGATTTTAAAGCAAACCTATATCCTGGCTAAGACAAAGATCAGCCATTTTATGTGCTGGAAATGAAAATATAAACTTGTTCACTCAAATGTAAATAGAAATTTGTAGATAAATAATTGTGTAAATTGTAGGTTTGCTGAAAGTGCAATAGTGATGTTTTGCCAAATTAATATTTTTAAATGGAATTTTTACCTTCATAACTTATGTGATAAATGTTGTAATAGATGCTATAAGAAGATGCGTATGTCTGAGGTCTAGTAGTAAGTAAGTGACATCTACATGCCATAATCATCCAGATCATTATTTTCCATTTCATTTATATATTTTATTTTATCAAATGCAATTGCATTGAATTATTTTTTTGATCATGGTCATCGTAACATTCATATATTTATAAATATAGATTATTTTATTTTATTTTTTTTCCCATCACATAGCCCGTACTTCATTTTCATGTTCCATAAGTCTATTGTGCCAGTGAAACTCGGGTCCATTGAACATTATCATCGTCAACCATGTTTGGATGTCAAGTGTGACTTGTTACTTGTGTGAAAGAATTAAGACTTTGGATCAGGATCTTTGCAATACTGTTATTAACTTTGATGTATCAAGGACAATCTTGTGTGCATTTAGCAGGGACTTGACAGTGCTCGATTCTGTGATGAAGTGGACAACGGCATCTACTTAACATTTGTATCTGTGATATGAAGAAGTGATGAAAGTTCCAGAGCTTTTTGAAAAATTATAAGGAAACCTACAGTCTACAACAATTTTTGAAGTGAACAACAGACTATTTTCAACGCCAGCAGATAAAACTCAGCAAAAAGCATTCTAATAAAATACCAAATGCTTCTACTATTTCCCCATCTTTGGGCCCTTTTCAGGGCCCCCCAATTCCCTCAAAGAGTGCCTTGGCACGCTCGAAAAACGCAAAATACATGTTTTTGTTTTTGTTTGTGTCTGTGTGCGTGCTATGTGTCATGTGATTGTCTAGATTTATGTTGGGTTTACACTTTCTGTTATGCAAGGTGGGAGGTAAAGGGGACAGAACTACATATTCATTAAATGGTTTAACATGATGAAATTCAAGATATCGAGATTAAAAACATAATTTTATGAAATTGTATCCAAAGAAATTTTATTCGGAGAATTGAATAATGAATCACAAGGATTTATATTTCAAAAAAACAAAAGATCAATAATTAATTTAAACTACGATTTTCAAAATATTGAAATTAAAAGTATTCTTTCAAAAGCCACATACTGATTTAGACAGTACTTTGTATGATATTGAAGATATAAGATTAGGGAATTGAAGGTGAATGACGAACAGATGATTGCTTTTCTTCGCCCTTGGCAGGTAAGTATATCATGGTAAGTACTTGTACTACTGTCGTATATGTATTGCATGTATTTCTAATTTGCCATCAGGTGACCATGCCTTGCATTTTGTATATATATATAGACAATATAGCTTTAAACCAAAATTTTCATGATTTGTTTAAAAAGATAAAACTTCCAAGGTCATACATGGGAAGACTGCCACATGCACCAGTTTTAGAAGCATCATTTATTGTACAACAATTATAAAAAAAGTTTATTTGATTTATAAAAATATTTTATTCTGTTGATGGGTAGGGGTCTTATTAACCTTGAGTACCAAGAGAAAATCAAATCTCAGTAATCCACTCTACCACCTGACTACTAGTACATTGCCGTTTTAAAGCCCCATATAGGAGCTACATTGGACAAAAAAATTCCAAGGTCTACCCTGTCATTACTTTGATTTTCATCAAAGAGACTGTGCACTAGTCTACTTATAAGAGGAACTAATGGTTTTCAGTGGATGGTACTGCAGAAAATGCAGAATTGACCAATTGCAGAATGTAGTGGGTAAGCACAGGTACCTGGTATATATGTACTTCCCTAACTGTACAAAGGGGGATGGGTACTCGTGTACATATATCACTATGCTCCTCTGGTAAGTTTTGTCCTGGCTTTACTATGTATGGTCTGGAGCATGTCCGGAAAAAGTAATTGGTTAAAAACAAAAATTTATTACCTATAACTGAGTGAGATCGGGTTATCTCTGTCGAGGGTTAAGATTCTGTAACAAAACCCCAAACGAGGTGAAAGTCTACGTTATAATGTTACAGAATCTTGGCCCGGGACAGGGATTACCCAATCTTCCTCAGTTACAGGTAATGTTTTTTTTCTCGCATCTTTTGGTTTGAAAAAACTAA
Source organism: Crassadoma gigantea (assembly GCA_032360845.1). Taxonomy (NCBI): domain Eukaryota; kingdom Metazoa; phylum Mollusca; class Bivalvia; order Pectinida; family Pectinidae; genus Crassadoma; species Crassadoma gigantea. The sequence continues at coordinate 16,413 of JAULCA010003687.1, forward strand.
TCAATTGTGCTAAAATCTGCAAGGCTCCCGTCTTCACTACTAAAGCAATATTTGAATGCTTCCGCGTAAAAATGTAGTCCGTCCTTACAAAGAAGACAGCATATTTCACAGTGTAAATTATATTTTATATACAACATCCAACATCTAGCAATATCAACACTATACATATAATGACAAAACAGAACATTTATAATGGAGTTTGTCAATTTCAAGAAGTTAATGCGCAGATGAATACATTGCAGTGTCAATATTCCGCGAAATATCCTGTAAAGGTATAAGACAGCAAGAAAAATCTATCATGGGGTATGATGCAAGATACTCTGTCTGAGGTGCGAGAACAGGTAGTTCGGTATAGTCTGTTCCTGGTACATTTATATTGTGAGCTGACTCTGCACTGTTGCATCTGTCTGACCAATTCTTCTGAAAA
>JAULCA010003909.1:5495-16598 GCA_032360845.1 Crassadoma gigantea
CAAAGTCTAGACTATAGTTTGTATATGGAAGACAAACACCAATTACAACATTTAACAACAAGCAAATGTCCTCAAGTAAGTCTGGTTAAAATTATAACATAAACATTTTAGAGGCGCTACTCATTCAACTAATTTGAGAAATAAACATTATCGATGTTTATTGTATGTTTCTTAAGCAAAATGTCTGGAAAGCCCAGTTCTTAATATTCATAAACATTTGTATGCATGCAATCTTTCCCACAAAAACACTTCATCAAAAAGACAATTTGACTTTTTGAAAAAAAAACTGATACGGGCTTAATGTGTCGTGAAAAAAAAACCTGAATCAGGTTTATATATTAACACATTACTGTTGCATAACACCTTAAAGATGAAACATGACACTTTAATATTTGTGAAATAATATCTAAATCTGTTTCACTCAATTGAATATTTCTACATAAAATCATCATCGATAAACGAGTAATAAATTTATGTCAAAAATCAAACAACTATAAATATGCCTTCAAACGTTTTGAAATAACGTTTTATTTGTCAAAATGGCCATAATTTACCACTACTCAAATCAAATATTGCTTTATATCTCAATCAATTTTTCTTTCTGTCGAAAAGTTTTGTTTTTTTTTAAATAAGTCTTTATACTCTTTTTATTTGATTTTTCTTTCTTTGGAATATGTACAAATATATTTGTATGTCATTCTTGCCATTAGATGATTTTTTGAGGATCAACTCAAACGGATGGTAGGGTGGTACAATGGATAGCGCGTTCGCCTTTAACCAAAACGGTCTTGATTCAAGGCCCCGACCGTAGTTGAAAAGAATATGTGGGCTCTGTCATGTGCGCTCTGTACTCTGAATTTCTTCCACATTAAGACATCCCTCGCCTGCGTGGTACCATCCGATGCAATGAGAGTGATTGCTTTAATTCAAAAGAACTTGTTTACTAATTGTTGTGAAATATATACATTTTTATTTTCATAAAAACATTAATAAACTCAAAAGATAAATGACGTCAAACATTTGTTTGAAGGTCCTCATTTTTATACACAGTTATATTGTATAATAATTAAGCTTATATTTTGCCGTTCTGACGTACACGGTTTGTTGCCTATCTATACATACACAGCAACCGTGGAGCAGGTATTAAATGCTACGCAATGGCTATTGCCTCGAGCTAATGTTAATAATTGGAAAAATACAAAATAATCTCATTTTTCAATAGTAAAACACATATGCCCCCATCTCTAAGACAGACCAATCGTAGCCACGTCCATGTCACACCTCTCCATGGCTAGAAGTATCCTCCGGATTGTGGCAGGTGGTTCTTTGCAACCTCGTACCCAGCGCTTTAACAGCTTCGCCATTTTGTCCTTCACCTTGCCGTATTCCACGTCAACCTGGTCAATTTCGTGGACTTTGAGCCCAAGTTCAAGACATAAGTTAAAATACGACTTGTTCACATTTTCTGAGATGCTTCGGATGTCGTCATCTGTTGGTTTCCTGTTTAGTATCTTTTCTTGCAATTCGACACCTAGCAGGGAAAAGGAAACATGTGTGTTATCTATATATGTATACTTATATGTTTGTACTTTGCAAGTCTCACACGCATGCAAATACATTAATATCTGCTTGCAAAAATGCAGTTAAGAAATCTTGTTTACTGTCTTTCCATCATAGAATATTTAGCTCTATAAAACTGAAACTTCATTGAAAATAGATTAAGAATACTAAATATAATGCGCAACAGCTATAACAGAGTTTTTTTATAACTGTTACTGTAATCAAACATAAGCCAAAGGTACAGGCAGTGAACTCTGACCTTTAACTGTGTGATAAATGTCCGATCTCCTCTCTATGGTCTTGATAATTTGGTCTTGGTCCACGTCATACTTGGACACAGCGGCGGCTATGTGTGTGAATGTTTGTTCACGGAACTGTATCGACCAATGCAGAAACATCTTTGTGATTTGCGAACGGAAAGATAGATGTGAACACTCCGACCGGATCTGCTCAATCGCCTTGTTTTCCATTCCGAGTTCTGTAAACATCAGGTTATACCAGCTACCTACGTACTCCGATAACCTACCCAGTTCACGAGCTGTCGGCATACGGTGTGGTATTCCGAAGTAGTCAGGATCTTCTGAAAACATAAAACGCGGATTGAAGTAATTATTTTTAAGTAAATTAAAAACAAACATAACAAAAACTATACCATTACGCAAACAGATCTTGACAAAGTCCAATGGCAAAACTGGAATGAAAACAAAAACAAAACAAGAGGCCCAATTGGCCTGCATCGCTCATCTGGTAGTCAATGTTCATCACAAGTACGAATTGCTTGATATTCATTCGATTGTACTCAATTGATTAAAATAACTTCAAATTGGAAGCATATACCACTCAAAGCTAAACACTATCATCCGCAAATAGCTTTCTATGCTAGAAGACAAATTAGAACAGACCCTTGTAGGACTTCATCTCATGAACTTTTCAGCCAAATATCACGCTTTTGGGCCTTTTGCTTTATCAGAAATACAGGTAGTCATTTATAGGCTTTAAAAAAATAGACCCTTCTGACCTTGAATATGGTCCAGGGCATTTCTTTTATAAAAAATAGTCAGGCTTCATCATGTATAAGAACCTCCCAGCCAAGATCACACATCTGGTACTTTTGGCTAATCATAAATTGTCTTTCAAAGGTTTTGACTAATTTGACCCCTATGACCTTAAATATAGGTCAAGGTAATTTCTTTTCCTATTATCAGGCTTTATCCTCGGAACCTCTCAGTCAAATACCCCTTTTCTGGGCCTTTTTGTTATTCAGAAGCTGTGTAATGTTTTAACGAGTTTGACCCCTGTGACCTTGCATACATGTCAAGGTCATTTCTTTTCGCAAACTTTATCGGGCTTCATCCAAGGAACGTATCAGCTAAATAGCACACTTCTGTGCAATTTGAATCCTGTGACTTTGAATATGGGACAAGGTCATTTTTTGCAAACTTTGTCAGGCTTTATCCTAGGAATCTTTCAGACAAATTTCACGCTTCTGGGCCTTTTGGTTATTGGACAAGGTCATTTCACCCCCAGTCGTTGTCAGACTTTATCCTAGAAACCTATCACACAAATATCACGCTTCTTGGCCTTTTTGTTAATCAGATGAAGTTGATTAAAGGTTTTAACAAATTTGATCCATGTGATCTTGAATATGGGTCAAGGTCATTTCTTTTCACAAACTTCGTCAGGCTTCATTCAAGGAAACTGTCAAACAAATATCACGCTTCTTGGCCTTTTGGTTGATCAGAAGAAATCGTTTAAAGGTTTCAACAAATTTGACCCCTGTGACCTTCAAAGTAGGTCAAGGTCATTTTTTGTTCTCAAACTTCTCAAACTTTCTTGGGCTCCTACCAAGGAAGCTTTCAGTCAAATATACTGGCTCTACGCCTGTCCAGTCTTCAGAAGAAGTCGTTTTAAGGAAAAGTTGACGGACGACGGACGGACGACGGACGCCGCACCATAACATAAACTCACTTGACCTTCCGGCAGTTGAGCGAAAAATGAAATGAACAAAATCAACCAGAACATATGTTCAAGGTTACATGTATGTGTTTCAGTTTCAAAATGTTAATTGAATCAATCAAGAATTACTGAACTACACTGATAAAACTTACAGAAAATGTCACTGCAGATAAGCAAGATAGGATGACAGCTGTAATATTTTTAATTACCAGAATGCTCCGCTGGAACGTATTTTCTTGACCTGGTACGAAGTCGGTCGCGAAAGACTTTCCTCCACTTCCGAATTCTGTTCAAAACCTTCTGTCGAGTCCCTTTAAAACAATACACCAGGTTTAAATTTTGCAATAGGTATCTTCATTTAGAGATAGTCATTATCGTAACTACATACTACCCTTAATTGAACATATATTTATATTCCAGCAATTTGCATTTCCAGAATTCGCAGTTTATCCTTAGCAATATAAGTACGATGGGATTATAATTCCAATGATTTTGTCGCACAATTATAATTATGGCTTCAAAAACGATAAAGTTAAGAACTGTTGCTTTGAGACAAGAACATTCTTACAGAATTCTTACAACAATTTGCTGTTATTGGCTAAATATGGAAAAACTATCGCATACGTTATATTTTCATAAAGAGTTGTAAACGTCGAAGCCACATAAGATTATGGTCGATAGGTTAGTGATTTATGAAACTAATTTTGATAAAAGAAATTCAATGACAAATATTGCTTTTCGGATAAATTAGTTATAATTGAGACATTTCTTTTATGGTCTTATAGAACTGACCGAAATCTTTCAAAGATAGTAGCACAAGTTCACTAATTCGTGGAACTCATGATGATATTAAAGATGAGATCAAGGTTTCAGGTTTATATCTAATACCCAGGTTAAGGGGTGTATTGCAAAATATATTCTTATCAAATAAGCTTTATAGCCGAGTATTTAACAGGAAAGCAGAAGTTAAATTTCAACAAGTTATAATTGGCAAATACCACATAAAGATTGCAGTAATTGATTAGAAATGAATACCTGCTGGTTGAGTGGAGAGCACTGTCCTTTGCCCACGTATGTAGTTCTCCTAGAATGTATAAATAAAGCACCCACATACTATATATACAATTAAAATCTCAATGATGATCGCGAGTTATTTACATCACTTACCACATATTCATAAATAATGTTCCTACATTTAAACTTCAATTATCATTATTATTATGTATTTGTTTACTCAATGGGACTTACCAATGGTGGATCAGGCCTTCTACCTGCGATCCACACACACAGGTTGTGCCTTCTCAGTTGATGCTTTGGTCGACACGTCCCTCCCCTGCATAGATGGCGTGATTTGGACATAAGCACTTCCTCCACCGGTAAAGGGTCGTCTCGAGGACCAAGTTTATAGCTACAGTGAAGATGATCCCGGTATGTCATGTGTTCCTGGCAATTTGTTCTAAGTACAGTGTCAATTATTCTTTTGATCTCCTGAAGCAATCGACGACCAGTGTTCAAGTAAATGCTTCGCTCTGTCATGCTGTACAAAGTCAGTGTAATGGCCGATCTATTCCACTGCAGGGAGATTATGAGATTCCATACGCCTTCTATCTGGAAGCAGCCGAAACCTCGAAGTAAGGTACTGGATTCAACGGGAACTGTCAAGTTTCGTTTTAGCTCGAACTTCTGCAGACATCCCGCTAGTATTCTATCAAAGACATCTCGAGGGATGAAAACCTCATTGAACATGATGCAAAGGGTTTTGGTTACAAATCTTGCATTTCGTAATTCCTCATCAATCTGGGCTGTGTCTGAAGGATCTTTCAGTTTGCTAGGTACAAAATAGTGATTTGCAAATATGACTTCCCCGCAACAGTCGAATCCGTCGATTGGTCGGACAAGAAGACCGAATTTCTCCATGAATACCAAAAGGATTGCCATGTGTTCATGAAATCCCTTGGACTCGTCACGTGCCCAGAGCTCCTCGATAAGTGATAGCGTCAGCCTGGCAAACGAATGGTAATTCCTCAATCTACTTCGCAGCGTTAAGTCCCTGTCAATGAACAATTTGTCTGTGATGAGCCGCCGGAAAGCATCAGCCAGCCATTGTGGGTCAATTACTGCCTGGTTGTGGCCTCGGAAGAAGACGATTGTCCGATTTCGGTGAAGGTATCTTAAAGTACAATGAAATTATGATTCATAAGTAAAATAATCGAAAAGTGTATCTGCTGACATCAAAATGAAGATGCTTCTTACGTTACGTTGCATCCCGTTAATATATGGCGTTATATTTTAAGCAGCCGTGATGAAAACATTTTGTTTTCACTCACCATGTAGAATTTGCCTTCTTTGTTTGAAAGTATGAGAGGTATATATGACACAAACTTAACATTCATATATTTATAGAAGTATCTTAAATATAACACCACAAGTATAATTATCTCCGATACGTATTTAAGAAAATGTCCGACATGACGTCTTTACGTTTAATTGATAAGAATAAGAACTTCAAAACAGAAAACAAAAATAAGTCTTGTTCTAAAATAACAAATCGTTGGACACTGATTCGTGTAACACGTACCCCAAAATTTTGATTTTATGAATGGTGTCTAGGACGCCTGTATCTACATTATCAAACAGCGTATATAATTTCAAATGGCTTACATAAATATTGAAATACTGTATAACAACAAATTTTTCGCTTAAACTGTCATCATTATTTTCACACTCCGTAATGAAGTAAACAACAAGATAAAAAAGCTATCAAGTGTGAAGGGTGAAATTGACAGTGATTGAATCAAAACTTACTCTAGAAACAGCAGGATGTGTTTTTTGTTCTGAATAGGAAACTCGCACTTGGCATCAATTTCATAAATCTCCTCCAGCGTCAGTATCTTCCTTCCCACAGTTCGCTGTTTGAGCAGATCCCGTTCTAGCACTAGCCAACTCACCGGAAGTTCCCTCTCCCACTGGTCTTGGTATTTGGCAGCTTCCAGAATCAGGCTTCTGATCTCGTCATAAGAAGATGCTTCTTCGTTCGTATTGTCGACTGTACAGAAACGTACAAAATCTGAAGAACCGTCGCCGGCCCCTACTTCTTCCACTTCTTTTGTTTGACAAAGTTCTTCCTTTAAAGCTTCTAGCTGTTTTTTGCGATTGTTTTTGGCCTGTTGTTGAGAATTTTGTATATCTACACAGTTATCGGTAAATGTGTTATTAACATTGGTATATGTTAATAATATAATATATTATATAATATTATATCATGTAATGCATATTTGTTAATGATATTTTTTAAACCAAAAAAGGATAAAAAATATATAAAGATCAAAGTATTTCTATTGGTTCAGCATCGAAAACATAAGGGTTGATATAAGGGTCCTACGATCAAGCACACTAATTATTCATTTCTTCTCAAAGAGATGGAGATAGCAAGGATGTGTTGCCTTTTACCGTATAAGATGCTTGTAATTCTCATTTTTAAGATAAGTAGATATTTCTATTGCATTTAGATTTAAATATCCTGGCCAATTTGTTTAGCTAAAACACATTTTATGGTTATAATATACAAATGGAGAACAAATTATTACAACTTAATAAAGTCCTCTCCTTAATACAAATGGCCGATTTTTTCAAAGGTTGATAATATTTTTCAGTCTCAAATAACTTGTTCATTATACGAGGTTAACATGTAACTATACGTAACTCTATAAAAATATCTGAAAAGTTTAACACCAATTAATAGAAATATTTAAAAGATACACTAAAATAATAAATCAACGTTTGAACAACTGTGCCGTATTATCTGTCTTATCAGACAATATTCTAAAGAATATTACCGGTATGTGCTTGTTGACGAGGTCCATTTTTGTGCCGACAATTATGATTGGAGGCTTGTGGCCTGGCTGCGATCTATCATACGAACTACGGTATGTTCCAATGGTTCGTATCCATTCTGTTATGCGTCCTGTAACACGGAAAAAAATGGTTCATAGTTATAAACAATACTTAAACAGATATTGTTCATACGATATCCAATACTCTATTAGCAATGTTTAAAACAAACCATATTCTAAAACGAATCGTTTATACACGATGACAAACGAATTGAAAGTGTTAATCAAAGAAAACCATAGAAACCTCGAGATCTTGATAAAATCAACTTTCACTAAAAAGGTATTGATGGTGAAGACTTTAATAAAATATACAAGTAATAAAAGGGACATAACCAGGGAATTAATTTAATTAAAACTTATTTAATTTACAATGAAAGTAAGTGTTTTCTGTACTACAATTAATATTCTAATTAATTTAAGATGTAACAAGGCACTTGATTGGTCAGTAAAAAAAATTGCGACAGAAAAACCACGATATACCGTTCGCAAATTTCTCATTTACAAATAAAGTTTTGATTGCTGTCGATAAGGACGTTGGTGACCCTGACTGACTCTTACATGTCATGAAATTGATTATTATTGACGTCACGAACAATAGCGTGGCCTCAAAAGGTCAATGTAAATCCGTCTCACTTTGAATTTTTGGACGTCACCAATCAATAGCAAGGGGGACCAGAATTTAAGAGAAAATACTCACAAGCGCCTTTAAATTGTCCTTTCTTTCGGTGGTTTTGGTTGTTATGAATTAGGATGGAGACATGCATTTGAACATGCGGAGCCAGTAAATCGGGTATTTGCGACAGTATAATCACGATATACCGCCGCAATTTTCAAAATACAGTAGGGTTATTCCCTTAGTGCTATACGCTATATTGTCAAACTTTGAGAGGCAAATCAGTTATCAACTCTTTAACATTGTCAAAAACACGACGAACACAAAACCACAGGTAGATAAAAGCGTGAATCTGCAATAATACTGATATGATATCGAAGTCAATGATACCAAATATAACTCTCAAACCTATGTAAACCATGCGGGATGTTCCCCAGATTACGCCTACCTGTAGTGATGGTTTTGGTATACTATTTTTTTTAATTATCTACACTTGAGAAAGGTATTGAAGAGTCAATGGTAACGCTTTTAGTCTTAGGTTAAATGAATTTTTAACACTTCCGGACTACCAGAATACGGAAATGTCAGATTATCAATTCTCACCACTTTCGTCATGTTTAGTCAGATACTCCAGCGTATCAAAGGCGAGGATAAAGACGCAGTGAGAGCTCATGAACACCCCGTGGTTGGCCTGGAAAGATGTCTGCCCTCCCATGTCCCACATAGACAGAAACGCCACATTCTCTCCATTTTGTTGTTGCGACTTTTGGTGAACGACGTCGACAAATCGTAAGAGTCTCTCTTCTGACTTTCGGACGTCAGGTAGAGACCTCATGTGTGGCTTACTGGCACCGGTGACTAGGATTCCCGTTGACGCCGGCTCTTTGCCTAGAATTCTTGCTGACATAGGAACTTTCACGTCGCCGGGAGTGTTCACTATATCTGATACGTAAACAATGTGCAATTGGTTTCAGAGAACAGCTCATTTTATTATTTTTATTTGATCAGACTTAGACAACTTCATAAATAGAGATAGAAGCAAGTGCCGTTGACATAAATGTTACCTAAAAATGTAATCTGCAGTTACAAAACAACAAAACATTTTTGGGGAACAAACCATCATTGTCATTTGCAATGGTAAGCAGTGATGTGTTGTGCCTTTTTATGGTTTCATTGTAGCATAGGGTACAAACCAAATGTAACAAATCTGTCAACAGTACTGGTATCATTTCATTTCAATAGATTTTATTGGCATGGTGTTATGTTCAAATGGATCGTATAACAGGCAAGCCTATATAAATTCTTTCAATTTAGGTGGCTAAAGTGTTACAGAAAGTTAGTTAAATATATTAACTTTATAGATATTATGAAATGAAAATAAATAAAGTAAAAAATAAAGTAATTAAAGGGAGGTAATTAACTTTTGATTACTTAACAAGATTAACACAATACAACATATATGACATACACACACCACATGGTCACACACACTCTAACAAAACATGATATTGTTATTAATTATCATAATTACATGTGTACACATGAGTTATTATTTAACATTCAATACAGTTAGGTAGACATACCAAAACTCCATGTGCAAGAATTACACAGGTCATCACCACCTTAACTGTGTATTAATGTATTTATGTAAGTATTTAATACACATAATTAACCCGATATGTACACGTATCAAAATTATAAGTAAACATAAATATTTATTACATAATCAAATAAATTTACAACCACGTTCAACTGGTTTCATAGAAAATTACAGTTTTTTGTCAATATAATGGCGTTTTAGATCTTGTAAAAGTTCAAACGTTTGGATTTCCCTATAAAGTAATGTATATCCCGAAGCATTAGCCTGTTTGAATTACCTTCACAATTAGGACAGCCATGTCATATAATGTCAATATCAATATGGTTATGGTCAAAGGCAGTACAGGTATCAATGACTTAAACTTCATACTAGTATACGCCTTTTTTTCCTGATAAAAGGTTTACAGAAGTTAGTTTATCAAACTTTAACAAAACTCCTGTGTCATTTTACCTGATTCATTTAAAGGTCCAAGTGAAAGTTTCAGACCTTCTGGTAGTGCCAAGGAACGTCGTTTCATCTCGGTCTTCATTAGGCGCCCCATGCGGTCAGCCACGATGCCATCGGAGCTAGCGTCATCAATTCGTGACCAAGTTTTCTGGTCAAGATCAATTTCAAAAACCTGTAGATAAAGGGAAGCCCCTTCGGTGGGTTCCCGTATTGCAATATCAACTGGTTTCCCTTGTAGACGTAAACAAAGGGTAGTTTTTCCTGCCCCCTCTTTTCCAACAAACATTACTCTGATGTGCCGATACTTTTCTGTTTTACCAATGAACATCTCCAGGTAGGAATTAAACTTTTCCGACAGCAACTCCTCTGAAAGCATATTTGTATTATCATACATCAAAAAGGTACCAAGTATTGATAGCAATCACCAACGACAGAGACATTACAGAGACGTTTGGATTTCTTCTCAGAGAACATATGTAGTCATTTAAGGAATTGTGTATCACATCACATTAAAACTATTTAACGTCATGGTAATTTATTGGTCAAATTACGATAACTTTCGATATAAAGGTAAGGCACCTTATCTTCAAGATTATACGTAATGCTCCCCTCTTCCATTTCAAAGCAAATATGGATTTCGCATTTGATTAGATATTTTAAAGTGGGATGAAAAAGTGTGCGCCTTTTTTCTTTACACGCTCTTTCTAACTGACTTGTAGTTTTGAAAATTGTTGAACACTTCTGCGTAGTGAACGATTAAAAGTTTATTTTACATCTTTTACAATGTATAGAAGTTGATGCTTTTGTCTGTGGTGATCTTGTAAACATTTAACAGCAGTAGAGTTTGTAATCACAGGTGTCAATTAAAAATGGTAGGACACCAATAACGTTGATTATTACTAATATATCACCTATTGCAACTTGTAACTTACCAACATTTTTTGGAGGAAAAACATTGTCAGTGATGATCCCTGTTCTGGTTGAGGTTCCCTAGTTAAATAGAAAATACAGTAATTTAATACAGAAAAAGAAAC
>JAULCA010004020.1:6751-19508 GCA_032360845.1 Crassadoma gigantea
GAAACTATTATATTTTCAGACTCTGGTATGTCTCAGCAAGGGAACAGAATCCCAAGCATTCCTTACGGGGGTGAACAGTCAACTTAAGGCCAAAAGAGAGGCATTGGCAAGGGAAACATTAGGTAGAAGAACGTTGTTTAGAACAAAAGGTTCAATGGGCCTGCATCGCTCACTGGTGTAAATCTCTCACTTGTAACCTTAAAAGTCATCTAAAATAAAGCTACAGGCAAAATATCAGTATTCAAGATTAAAAGTCTTTTAATTGAACCTGTTAAAAGCTTTATAAACATTTCACCATGTGACCTTCAAAATTGAACAAGGTCATTATGTTGGACAAATTTTATAACCCTTAATCTTAGGATGCAATTTGCAAAATATCACCACCCTATTTTTTTATTGTTTGAAATTCGGTCATTTAAACGTTTATACAAATTTGACCCTTGAACTTTTTTTATTATTTATTATATATTGGCAAGGTCATTCATTTGAGTAATCTTGGCAGCCTTGCATCACAGTATGCAACTAGCCAAATATATTCAACCTGGGCATTAAAATTGTTTAAAAAATGATTTAACATATTTGAGCCATGTGACCTAGAATTTTTTAACCATGTGACCTTGAATTTCGGCAAAGGTCATTCATTTGAACAAACTTTGTATCACTTCAACCCAGCATGCTACTGATCATCAACCATCTAGTACTCTAGGTTATTCAGAAGAAGCTGTTTAAATATTTTAACATATTTAACCCCTGTGGCCATGATTATTGGTGAATGTCATTCATTTGAACAAATTTGGTAGCCTATCACCCCACCATGCTACTGGCCAAATATTATTTCCATGGGCATTTAGGTTATTTAGAAGAAGTTGTTTAAAATATGTTAACATATTTGACTACTGTGACCTTGAAAATAATTCAAGGTCATTCATTTGAACAAATTTTGTTGCCCTTGATCCCGGCATGATACTAACCAGGTATCAGTACTCTAGACCTTATGGTTATTCAGAAGTCGTTAAAAGATTTTAACATATTTGAACCCTGTGACCTTGAATATGGGCAAAGGTCATTCATTTGACAAACTTGGTAGCCCTTCACCCCAGCATGATACTGACCATATATCAACAGTCTATGCCTCTTGGTTATACAGAGGAAGCTGTTTGAAAGTTTTTAACATATTTGACCTCTGTGACCTTGAATTTCATCGAAGGTCATTCATTTGAACAAACTTGGTAGCCCTTCTTCCCAGAATGCTACTGACCAGATATCAACCATCTAGGCCTCTTTGTCCTTTAAAGATTTTAATATATGTGACCCCTTTGACTTTGAATACGGGGGAAGGTCATTCATTTGAACAAACTAGGTAGCCCTTCATCCCAAGCATGCTACTGGCCAAATATTATCTCCCTTGGCATTTTAGTTATTCAAAAGAAGTTGTTTAAAACAATATCAACATATTTGATACCTGTGACCTTGAATACAATTCAAGATCATTTATTTGAACAAAATTTGAAGCCCTTGATCCCAGCATGCTACTGACCAGATATCAACATTCTAAGCCTTATGATTATACAAAAGAGGTCGTTTAAAGATTTTTAACATATTTGACCCATGTGACCTTGAATATGGGCAAAAGTCATTTATTTGAACAAACAGTGAGCCCTGTATCCCAGCATGATACCTGGCCAAATATCAACATCCTGGGCCTTCTGGTTAATCAGAAGTAGTTGTAGTTGTTGGTTATGAAATAGAGTTCCATTCTTTCTATGTGAACTGTCATATACACGAAATCTTTTGTCAAATATTCCAAAATTTTATAAATCCATCATAGTTGTATTATCAGAGTTACAGAATTGGGTCGACCATCCTGTAAGAACAAAATTTTTCAACAGTTCCTTTTTGGAAACCATACATTAATAATTACGAAAATCAGAATATACACAGTTAAAGATGAATATATACAACGAACTGGTAGATAAGCACAACCGTAAAACCGTAAACGGAACACTCTGGAATTGAATGAGCATTTCCGTTATTACAGATTACAAAAGTCAGATATCCAAGGAAAGTATGATGCTTGGTTTCCAGGGAAATTATAAGGAATCGGTAATACTAGAAAAAAAAACAATTATTTTTATAAAGTGGGCAGTCTTGAAGAACAGAAATTATTTGAAATAAAAAAGGCTTGAGTATACAATAGAAGGAACGAGTAATAAGTTTCGCAGTCTTTATTAAATATTATGTTGTACTTTAATTCAAAGAAAAAGAAATTATTGTTAATTGATGTTGTTCAAACTCTCATTTCACAATTAACACACCAAAAACGAGTTTGATGGATATTCATTATGTTCGATCAGGTATAAAGTAATCAGTGTGTATTACGTATACGTGACTGTCAAAATTTATGAAAATATAGTTGAACTGTATATATGCATGACCTTATCACCAGTTAATAAGAAGCGAAAGTCAGTATACAACATGTATATGGCACGATAGCTAGTATGTGTAACGCGATGATCAGAAAGAATGACATGGATGCAAGGATTTATGTCACCATTCTGCATATGAATGTATGACACAATAGTCAGAATATGTATTGATGGCTTTGAAGTAATTATATATGGAAGTCATTTGACAGTATGTTCATTGTACTACACAGTAGTAATTGCTTCTATATCACAGTAAACGATATGGACATTGTATAACATTGTGAAAATTGTTATAACAAGTTCATGGATATTAAAATGCAAGACAGGGAAGGATAATGTATGATACGGTAGTCAGTATGTATGTTGGTATGTATGTATCAGGTAATTCGGTATGTATGGCTAACAGTGTGATGAGTGAATCTCCTGCTGCAAAGTAACGTATGAAAGCTGACCCCAGGGACTAAAAAATAGTCTTTGAAAACTGTTTAAAATATACTTATTATATACATTAGCAGGCAATAGCAATTTAAATACTTGACCACATCTTTGCAGTTAATTAACTTACTTGTGTTACTAACATGAATTTATGATTTACCGTTCACTATAATATGAAGCAGTTGTTTTAAACATGTGATGTTCGTTCACAATTCTGCCCATACTTCAGAAACAAACTATGATTATTTTACTTCGTTTTATCAATTAGATAATGTAACACCATTAATCTGTTGTGGATTGTGAAAAAGTCTCTTCACAAAATGCAATCAATTATCTTCCTTCTTGCTCAGTTTTACTTGATTAAACACATCTGTCAAACTTACCTGTGTACTTGCCAAAATAATTGATAAAATCCCTCCGGTCAACGAACCCAACAATCTTAGTAGGTGAACTTTGGTATTTAAGCTTTCAAATAAAATAAAATGCACAGATTTCAATTGAAAGATTTGTATCAATTAGATAATTTCATTGCAAAATTGAATACATTTGATGTATTCATACCAGTTTTAAATGCTTCAGATTATACTTTTTGAGATATATTAGCCCTGGAAAATGTATTGTCAAATTATTAATTTGAATAAATCAGTTGATGATCTATGCCTTAACAAAGTGGACAGCGGTTTGAAACATTTGATTTGATCTAGATCTCTGATAATACGGTCAATATGCCAGTTGCTGAAAAGCTCTACAAGAGTTAAGATCAATGTTTTCTTCCGAATGATGTTCAAAGAATCAAAAGCTGTTTGTTTACTTTCTTTTTTAAAATAAAGCTATTTCATCGATTCAAAAACAACTATTAAAAAGGCTTAGATTATATTTGACCAATGCATTAAATTAAATATTATAATAACTATATGTAGATTGGAACAAACAGGTCCAACTTACCACGGGCTGGTCATCAGATGTCCATTCACTTGGTGAACCATTAAAGAAAATATGCTTGACACACACATTCAGTGCTGATGAAAAAGAAAGGCTTTAAGTATAGGCACTCCTTAGCAAGCACATACCACAGCAACATTGTAATATTAAGAAATATATTATGTTAATACATAATTACTTAGTATTTAAAATAGTATTTACAAACAATACAGCACTCAAAAGTTTATATTAAAAACAAGCACATAACAATTTAAGTGACTACTATAAATTCATTTTTCTTTTTTACCATCGTAACGTCTTAATTGCGTATGAAGATAAAATCCGGAAATGTTTATGATACAAAAGTTGCACGTCAATAATTTCAAATTTTAGAATGATTCTCGCGTGCACTTTATTGATTCTAGATCTATCGTGATTACTACCTTTATGGTCAAAAACATAATCTTGTAGTTGTTCTTGCGAAGTCTCTTCATAATTCTTGAATAGTAATGATAATCTGTATATGAAGGAACATGTGTCTTCTTTTCCACTCTGCAAAAGAAAATTTAATCTAAATATTAATTACAATATGGAAAGGACTAAAGATATTGCATTAATAACATAAACCGGTTATTTGCCTAAGATGCAGTTTTATTTCTGCACAATGATGTATTCATACCAGTTTTAAATGCTTCAGATTATACTTTTTGAGATATATTAGCCCTGGAAAATGTATTGTCAAATTATTAATTTGAATAAATCAGTTGATGATCTATGCCTTAACAAAGTGGACAGCGGTTTGAAACATTTGATTTGATCTAGATCTCTGATAATACGGTCAATATGCCAGTTGCTGAAAAGCTCTACAAGAGTTAAGATCAATGTTTTCTTCCGAATGATGTTCAAAGAATCAAAAGCTGTTTGTTTACTTTCTTTTTTAAAATAAAGCTATTTCATCGATTCAAAAACAACTATTAAAAAGGCTTAGATTATATTTGACCAATGCATTAAATTAAATATTATAATAACTATATGTAGATTGGAACAAACAGGTCCAACTTACCACGGGCTGGTCATCAGATGTCCATTCACTTGGTGAACCATTAAAGAAAATATGCTTGACACACACATTCAGTGCTGATGAAAAAGAAAGGCTTTAAGTATAGGCACTCCTTAGCAAGCACATACCACAGCAACATTGTAATATTAAGAAATATATTATGTTAATACATAATTACTTAGTATTTAAAATAGTATTTACAAACAATACAGCACTCAAAAGTTTATATTAAAAACAAGCACATAACAATTTAAGTGACTACTATAAATTCATTTTTCTTTTTTACCATCGTAACGTCTTAATTGCGTATGAAGATAAAATCCGGAAATGTTTATGATACAAAAGTTGCACGTCAATAATTTCAAATTTTAGAATGATTCTCGCGTGCACTTTATTGATTCTAGATCTATCGTGATTACTACCTTTATGGTCAAAAACATAATCTTGTAGTTGTTCTTGCGAAGTCTCTTCATAATTCTTGAATAGTAATGATAATCTGTATATGAAGGAACATGTGTCTTCTTTTCCACTCTGCAAAAGAAAATTTAATCTAAATATTAATTACAATATGGAAAGGACTAAAGATATTGCATTAATAACATAAACCGGTTATTTGCCTAAGATGCAGTTTTATTTCTGCACAATGTTAAGAGTTATAGCTTCCTTAACATGATTTGTTTCATATAATGCTTAAACATGGCATGTGTATGGTACTTTTGAAGCTGCAAAGTTGTATAAATAATCCTGATTGGTTAATTTGTCATCATTCGTTCGATTTCTAGCCATAGTGAATTTTTGCACGCCACAGATTACGAAATGGACTTAATAATTGCAGTTTGGTTTTATTTTACAGCTTTTATCCATAATACCCTTGGACAAACTTCATCCAAATCTTTCTCTCCTCTAGGCAAACCCATGCGGAACAAAGTTTTATTCTTTAACATTATACTTTTGAACTTTTATAGCACAAAATATAGCCTTTAGTCAGCCTTGAATAAACCAATGAAAGTACAACTGGTAAAGAAATGGTAAGCATGTCAAGAGCAATACAGTAAAAGACATAGTAAAATCAAATACAGAAATGAAAATATCAATACGGTTTAACTTTGTTAACAATAAATTCATACTCGTTAATTAATACAGAAATATTTCATAAAACAGTTGGAAATCATATACTTATAAAATGTATCAGGAACATACATTTGTATGATCCTGTCTTTCCAGTAAAATTATTATTTTGTCCCGGTTGCTGCCTCCCAAACATCGATGAAAACAGCCCTACAATGTTAAACATAGTGAATTGTAGATATTGATAAGAAGTTAGAAAGTGAGTTTACAGTTCTTTTATCATAGGCATACCTTTAATATATTATTATCAAAATAATGTAACATTTAAATCAACAGAAAAAAACGTATGTCTACTTTTCATTTGATGGGGTGGCATAATAATGAATATATCATAGATTGAATTATTTCAAAATATATTCCTTCCCTATAAATTTGCTATATTATGTTAACGTTTCAAGTATATTATATAACTATAATTGTTGCCAGCGTGGCAGAATAATATCACATGCATCTACTTCTGGTAAGTATTAATAGAAAAAAAATTAGCCTCTACTCTACTATATCGTAAAGTAGAGGCTATTTTTTTTCTCTATTTATACTAACCAGATGTAGACGCCTGTGATAATATACACCACCGCTCGTGTGTAAACAAAACACCCGCGGTCGATCCTCGCCCGCGATCACAACAAAGTCAGAATTTCACGTGAAATATGTCGTTTCTTCCAACGAAACTTGCATAATTATTAGTAGTAAGGTTAATTGTTCTATATATCTGAAAGTAACTTGTTATTTTTCTCTAAATTTCTAATTATATGTGAAAAACTGTGATTTTCACGGTTGACTGCAGCGTACAAGTTTTGCCCCCTGAAAAACATAATATCGTCGATTTCTAAATTATCAGAAAGTTAAAAAAAAATTCTACATTTACAAAAATAATATTTGAAATTATTATATATTTTTAGAAAATATATCATCCAACAATCATGAAAAAACTCCCGCAAGGTATGGGTAATTGTTCAGAAATTATTTGCTTCTGCAATAGCAATATCTGAGAAGAAAAAAACAATTTTAGGCAGAGGGACGCGGTTCCTTAATGAAGGTGTAAATTTATTTTATTATATATTTATTTATTTTAAGTGTCATTCAAATCAGTGCAGCACTTCGGGAGTACAGCAAACAGGGCTTGCAAAGAGAGAGAGTTTGACTCATAGAATGGTAGGATAATCACACACTCTCGATGTAAGTGTTGTGCGTACCCAGTATCATTCATTTCGGTGCATTGTTTTGATAGTATTACAAAAAACGTTGTGTATGCAGGCTGACAGACAGACAATCAGATTCCAGTATAACCCCACAATAAATAACATGAATAGTGTTTTTGAAATGCAAATTTAATTAGTCTATTATTCAGTCAGAAAGAATTTTGATAATAACTGATTTTCATTAAAGCCACATGGAATTTACTTCTTTCATATCTGCTTCCTTGTCCAGCAGCAGTTTCATTATATCCATACGTTGATTTTTTACAGCAATATGAAGAACTAAGCCCTATAAAAAACGATTTGAAATTCTTAATAAAGCACATTATTGCTTTTTAAATTTGAAGCTTATTAAACACGATGCCAAAGACACCTAGGATTCAGCCCTGTCAAATTTAATGACAACAGGCAAACCAATTGTTGCCATTTCCCTGCTGAACATATGCATGGCAGGTAATGACAACTACTATTTTAAGGTTTATCCCGGTATGGGGACAGAACCAACTACCTTCCCCACCTGGATGAACGCTAACATTTAAGCCATGCCAAGCAAATCACCAGGAACCAAGAGGTCATTAGAAGTAAAGAAAAATAATATGGAAATCCCAAATATTAAAATGGGTAAAGCTGATTTATTTTAAGTATTTTTTCTATATCCCCAACATGAAGGGGTGTAGAAAGGTAGAATACTGACTGTGTAATAATACAGATAAATATTGAACGTTCAACTACATTTGTTTAATAATATTGATAAGAGAGCAAAATAAAAGTCAAAAAGTTTTTATATCAATCAGTCATTTAAAGCTGTGATAATTTTTTACCCCTGTGACCTTAATTAATATGGGTCAAAGTCATTTCTTTTTTGCAAACTTTGTCAGGCTTCATCCTAGGAACCTTTCAGCCAAATATCACACTTCTGGGCCTTTTGGTTAATCAAAAGAAGTCGTTTAAGGGTTTTAACAAATTTGACCCCTGTGACCTTGAATATGGATCAAAGTCTTTTCTTTAGCAGGTGAGCTAAAAAACAACACAAAAAAATAATGGGAAAAAACAGAAGCAAACGCATCCCTATTTGTTGGCTGTTTTAGAATGAGAAAGACTTTTTCTTTTGATTCATTCAATATGAAAACAAGATTAATAGCAGAACATTAAGTATTAAATCTGCAAAAAAATGATGAAAATTGGGTATCTGTTTATTACAAAACACAGTGAAACGGTAACACTTAAATCGTTAGAATCAGATTGAGAAATTTTATTTCCATAATCTAAAAGATTTTTTTATCAATTCTGCAAACATTCATACAGATAACACACTTGCAAGATATTGTATGAATTTGTTCTGCAAATGGTTAAAGCCTAAAAAATTCCTAAAATAGCATATTACAAAAAATTTGCTACATTTCCCCATATAGTATTGTCCATTCACTTTAAAACTGTTTTAATGTGAACACAAAACCAAAGTTATCAGTAATTGCAGGTTAGTACAATTTTTCAACACTTGCACGTAAACTTTAACCAAGCCGTGACGGGCATTTTTTTGCCTTTTCCATGCATAAAATTCGCTACATTTCCCCTAATAATATTGTGCATTCACTTAAAAAACAGTTATAATGGAAATACAAAACCAAAGTTATTAGTAATTGACTAATTGTAGGGTAATTCACTATTTCAACACTTGTACACCTGAAGATGGATGACAGGCATTATAGCATTAGATTAGATCTGTATTACATGTACCAGGCTTTCAAATGTCAGTATACATGTTGCTTCGAAAATGGCAAGTACAGAAGATTAGAATTTAAATACAATTCCTCTTTTTCTCCCTCTTACCATTACCTAATGAATATCAATTATTACCATTGTTGCTAGTTAAGCCATTCTGTTTTCCAAGGGTTCACTGTTCTTGAAAAAAGTTCTGTAGATCGTTTCTTTGGCAACTGAACTGTTAATCAGTGTTCAAGTGCTGAAATGATATAAAAGCATAATGATTTTATTTAAATGTAGTTAACAGCATACATTAACAAATTAACGAAAATTTGTTCCATCGTAGTGATACAAGGACTTCACAGTGAAACTGTACCGTTGTATACAATTGAATTGCAATGCAAATCTTAGTCTGTGCATCTTAAATGAAACATAAAACCACGCTTATCTGAAGGTGAGTATAGTCCCTAATTTGTTTATATAGTTTTATGTATTGACATATATCACTGATATCTTAGGTAAGTAACACAACAGCCATAACTACTGCGTTGTCCTTAATTCATTTATCTAGATAACCAAAGACCTTAAACAACTTTGATAGAATAAGGTGTAAATGCGACAAAGTGAAAATAAACCTAATGGTTTAATGACAATTGAAAAATGGTATAAAAGGTTTCTTGGTAACAATATGCAAGGATACGACAATATCTTGTCAAAACCCTAACTGTCAAAATCAAAAGAAATCATGCACAGACTAAATGCCACCTTCATGTCAAATTTGAGAAAGATCTATCCAGTTCTTATTGAAAAATAGCGATAACAAACATTTACTGTCAAAATTCAAGATGGCTGTCTCTTATGCACAACTAACGACGAAGGGGAACCTACATATAAAATTTGAGACAAATCCCTCAGGTACTTCATGAGAAAAAGCAATAACAAGAAATGTTCAAGGACGGACGACTGACCACGGACCACGGACGCAGGGCGATAATGGTGGGCTAAAACGTTTTTTGTGTGAAAATGATGGTGGGCTAAAACTTTTTTTGCTTGAAAATGAAGGATGATTGTCAAACATTTTCTTGTGATAACTGAACATTTTCGGGAGAAATTCTGGCGTCAAGTTTATGTCCATTGTATAAGACGTATAAGATGATTGTCCATTTATTCATGTACGCTGATCATGACATGGTCATTGAAGCAGAACCTCCGATGAGTCCTCAAAAGAAATTAGACTACCCTATGTATACCTCTTTGGGATACAGCTATTTGAGAAACAATGAATTCAGGACGTAGAGTGGTTAAAGAAGATAGTTGATGAGTTCAACTACCTTTACCTTTTTTAATGATGGCGGAAAGTTCCGTAAAATGCAACACGTAGTCGTAAAGCATAATCAATTAAAAAAGTGTGTAATTTTAATATTGTCAGAATTTCATCAGAAGTTCATAAGTATGATGCTAATATTTTTATTTATTCATGTTGGTCGGAAATATCGGAAACCCAGAAGGATTAAGAGTTAGTAAATGTAAGAAACTGATATATATTCTTAAAAAGCACACATCTTGATTTTGTTCTTACTGCACCTTGGGTTGGTAAAATTACATATAGTTTTCGAATAGCATGTCTAACGTGTGTATTACGCTCCTTACTTTGTGCTGCATTCTTCCTGCATTAAAAATAAATGAGACTATCCTTGACGATGAATTTTCCCACTTGTTCGGTAATATCTTTTATATATATAACTGTAATTTTTTTTATTTTTTGCTTTGCCTTTCTTTATTCCGACGCAACAAGAGGACTGTGCTCAAGTGGAAGGTTATGCAGGAAAGGACTGTGCTGAAGAGGGTTCCACTGAAGAGGAAGGCTGTTCTGGATTGCTGTGCTAACGGAGAGGCCAGTGCAGAAGATGTATGTGCTAGTGTGGTACTGTGAGAAGGTGTAAGTTGTGTTTTGTCAATTGCATTAGGATTAAGTGGATGAATGCCTGTTTTTTCTGAATGATGTTTTTACATTGGCAGGCGAGCAGAACTGGTCAATTGCTTGTGAAAGTACAGCTGGAAATCTGGCTTTGTTTAAAACTTGATGCTTATTTACAAATCCCAGGTTCATTGCAAGGGAGTTTAATTTTGATTTTAGAGGACCATTGATTTGTACATCTAAAGGCTGCAAAATATGGGTTGTATGTGGAGGCAGCCCAACTAGTTCAACACAGTTCTCTCTTGCCAGTTTAATAACATCCACATTTATATGAGAGTCATGATTGTCCATGATTAGGAGGACTGGGCGTTCTTTGCCACAATAATATTTAATACGAATTCATTCTAATTTAAGCAGTTGATATCAATTGAAGTAGGCCTGTATTATTTATTTTCAAGCCAGTCGTTTAGTTTGATCACGGACTTAAATTCAGATCCGTGGTTCGGTATATTTCATGAGCAAGAAAATGATCATACTTTTGTGTACAATGAAGAACACACTTATTTCTGTTTCTGTTTTCACAATGAGCAAACCTACACATAACCTGTCATAACTGTTAAATATTTAATTATGAGATCTCGGTTGCGAGTCACTTGTTAACTGACTGCAATGGGTATCTTGCAAAAGATATATATGTAAATTGAAACTTTCATTTCTACCAGCTGTCTTTGTCATTTCTTTCTTTTTATTTTGTTTGTGGCAGATATGTATAATATAACAAATTCATTACATTAGACGCCTGTTTTGATTTCAATCAAGTAGTTTTTTTCTAAATAATTTTCCAAAGTTTGACTAAATTTTATAACTGATTATATATAAATGTAGTTAACTAAACAACAGTGTGAAACAGGCTGGCCAGAGTTTGATATGATCCTAACACTCAGACTTTGGACAGATTGATGTACATGTGTAGTGCAGACATCTGTCTATCAAAATTACAAAGGTCTGGTACTTTGACCAGTGGAAACTTTTGGACATACATCCACAGAACTGTAGCTATAGGTCATAATCAAATGCAAGTTTGAGTATTAATACATCATTGAAATTCACATTGAAGTTAATGTGATTATCAAACAATATTTTCATAAACTTTGAATTAAGTAACAGGATAAGTCACTAAATTATGGAAACCTAAAACATCACAGTTAATACTATGGTGCATTGGCTCCAAATTTGTTTTTGAAGAAATATTCTGCTGTATAACAGGTGGTCTTGTAAAAACATGTTTGCATGTGAATATATACTTAAGACATGATTACATACTATGTAAAATCTCTAAGAAATAAACAACTACAGTAGAATGTCTTTTTAAAAAATCTGGATCTAATAGACAATTTTTCCTTGGATGAAGAATTTTCCTTTCTTTTTCAGGACAGCCATTGGTAAATTTATCTTTCATCCATATCTTGATTTGTGATTTACATTTATGTACAATACAAATGAAATAATGAAGTGACACAACTTCGAAGCTGCAACTGTATTATGAAAATTGTTGATGGCATCTACCTTGAATGTGAAAATCAATTTGATTTGTGCACTGTGAAACAAAGTTAGAATAAAATTTCTGATCATAATTATGTGTAATGCATAATTTCACTTCTGGTCCCACATAATGCATAATGTCACTTCTGGTCCAGGACAGTGCACTTTAAAAAAGAATTTCCTCAAATGCAGTTTACCCATATTTATTCTACATTCATACATTTAATGTTATCCTTAACATTGTATGTTTCTAAATCATCTAAAATATTTTCCTACATATGTGTTGACTTGTTTTGATTTTTAAGCATGATAAGTTATTCCGATTAATTTATTTATCAATGTAATTTATTTTTTTTTCAACAAATTTTATTGGACAAAATAATTGCACAATTGGATAAGACAACAGGCTTAGCCTATATAAGTC
>JAULCA010004131.1:0-15853 GCA_032360845.1 Crassadoma gigantea
TTTGTCAGTATCATTTGGTTATAAGAAACACAAGGTAACGATATTGACATTAATTTGGTTACCTCCCTTAGTCTGTGTCTGTAATATTGACATTAATCTGGTTACCTCCCTTAGTCTGTGCCTGTAATATTGACATTAATCTGGTTACCTTCCGTAGTCTGTGTCTGTAATATGGACATTAATCTGGTTATCTCCCTACGTCTGTGCCTGTAATATTGACATTAATCTGGTTATCTCCCTAAGTCTGTGCCTGTAATATTGACATTAATCTGGTTACCTTCCGTAGTCTGTGTCTGTAATATTGACATTAATCTGGTTACCTCCCTTAGTCTGTGTCTGTAATATTGACATTAATCTGGTTACCTCCCTTAGTCTGTGCCTGTAATATTGACATTAATCTGGTTACCTTCCGTAGTCTGTGTCTGTAATATGGACATTAATCTGGTTATCTCCCTACGTCTGTGCCTGTAATATTGACATTAATCTGGTTATCTCCCTAAGTCTGTGCCTGTAATATTGACATTAATCTGGTTACCTTCCGTAGTCTGTGTCTGTAATATTGACATTAATCTGTTTACCTCCCGAGTCTGTGCCTGTAATATTGACATTAATCTGGTTACCTCCCTTAGTCTGTGCCTAAATGCCATGGACCCTTACTGTGGATGGAACCAGGCTATAGACCATTGTACCACCGCCCCTGACGGGATGCCCTCCCTCCACTACTGGGAACAGGCCATGACCTCCTGTCCTGTTGTGGAACACCCAGGTAATGCTTCAACAATCCTCCATAGTCTTTCCTTGAGGATATTTAAGAAATTTTAAATTACCTGAATGTCACAGGTTTTTATACCCATGTACTCAATGTGTTTTTAATTGGCAGTATAGTAGCCTTGAGCCTGTCTGAAATATGAAGGTTTTCTGTTCAGCTGCATTTTATTTATATTTGGTATCTAACTAACTGGAAAGAGCAGATCTGATTCAAGTGAACAATGTGAAATTGAAATCATAATTTTTTCCAGTGAATCTTAAAAGTATAAGAATAGAGTTCTAAAGTGTTTCTTTATCCTAGCTTTGGTAAGTCCTATCTGATGGTTGGTTTTCCAGTTGATGGTGGGTGGTCTGTTTGGAGGCAATGGTCATCTTGCCAACAAACAGTAAATGACCCTGCAGCCGGCAGCTGTCTCTGTCGCACAAGGTCATGTGACAACCCGAAGCCTCTATATGGTGGGGCGGAGTGTCCAGGGCAGAATGTGGAGGTTGTCAACTGTACCAGTAAGTATTTGTTTTAACACTCAAGGTCAAGGTCATAGAACCAGTTCACTCAGTTAAAATTGACACAGGTGATATTCTCAATACTCAAATCAATTAAAGTACTGATGATTTGTATGTTTTGTGGAGTCTAAAAAATAGATCACTCAACAATTTCTACATTCTCCCTAAAAATATGATACGTGTAGTTATCAGAAGATGGTGATATGTGGAGTTATCAGAAGTTGATGATATGTGTAGTTATCATAAGTTGATGAAACGTGTAGTTATCAGAAGATGATGATACGTGTAGTTATCATAAGTTGATGAAACGTGTAGTTATCAGAAGATGATGATACGTGGAGTTATCAGAAGATGGTGATATGTGTAGTTATCATAAGTTGATGATACGTGTAGTTATCAGAAGATGATGATACATGGAGTTATCAGAAGTTGATGATACTTGTAGTTATCATAAGTTGATGATACGTGTAGTTATCATAAGTTGATGATACATGTAGTTATCAGAAGATTGTGATACGTGGAGTTATCAGAAGATGATGATGCTTAAGACTTGTATGTTGTCTTTTCAGTGCATGGCCAGTGGACAGACTGGACTGAGTGGTCAGTTTGCTCCATCACCTGCGGTTTTAACGGTACAAGGACACGCCAGCGTTACTGTAGCAACCCGCCACCGAAATATGGTGGTAACCCCTGTGTGGGTCCCACTATGGACGAGGGATACTGCCCCGGTAATCCTAGCTGTCCAGGTGTGTAATGATACTCTCAACTACTGGCAGGATAGGATATCTTGACAGTTTGTTTAGTGGATTGTAGATCCATAGTTGAAGGGACATAACTCCTTGCAGACTTGCTCATCACATCTGAGCATAAGAACTCTCTTGGTTGAGGAGGAAGTGTTTTTTTTACCTACCTAGCTCTTTACACTTCATTTCTATTTTGTGACTTGTTTATTTGCAGGGTTACATTGGTTCTGTAATATCTTAAATTATAAGATGTTTCATAGTGGATCATACAATTGATAAAAGTGGTAAGAGTTCTCTTCAGAGTTGTATTTCATTGATAAGTCTGACATTTTTTTTCTTTTGAATTTTATTCACAGCTTTTATGAAATAATCTTTTTTTAATGTACATGTGATAATCAGATCAGAAGTTTTTCAGAGGTAAATTAAATACATTCGAGAAAATAAAATGAAAAACAGAAATATGTTCAGAAAATACTTTGCAGTGTAATGGATTATTGACCAGCTGAATGTTTATCCCAACAGAACCTCCTATTGATGGGGGCTGGGCTCCTTGGACAGAGTGGGCTGAGTGTTCAGCCAGGTGTAACGGTGGCATCCAGTCACGGCGTCGATCGTGCAGTAGTCCAGACCCTGAGCGGGGCGGGGCCCCATGTGAGGGTAACACAGATGAATGGAGGATGTGCAATACCTACGTGTGTGATGGTATGTACCCAATATACATCACATCCTAAAATAGCCATGTTATTTATTGTTGGTAGTTTGTGGAGTTGTATGATGTACTGAAACCAATACCTCCTTCTGTTGAGGACAGTTATATGATGTACTGAAACCAATACTTCCTTCTGTTGAGGACAGTTATATGATGTACTGAAACGAATACTTCCTTCTGTTGAGGACAGTTATATGATGTACTGAAACGAATACTTCTTTCTGTTGAGGACAGTTATATGATGTCCTGAAACCAATTCTTCCTTCTGTTTAGGACACATGCTCAGGCAGTACTGCTGCTATCAACAATACTTTAAGGACCATAATTCCCATGAAAGTAGACAATTTCATATTAAGTGTACCTGTCCCCAACTCAACAACTTCAAATCTATCATACATTAAACATACTTGATAATTTTCTTGTTTCCAATCTATTCATGGTTTATGAGAATTGATTTTCATCATTGGTACCAATTGCCAATTCATTCTTGGAAAATAAAATCCCAAATTAAAAAGAATCCTCAACGACTATGATATGCTTATGCATGAGAAAGTTTCTGATGTTAATAGGGAAATATTTCTGTATTCAAGTTAAATAAGAGTTTAATATTTCAGCATAACTTGACAAGAATAAAAAAGATGTAATAATTGGAAGAACTGATTGAACTATTGGTTCATTCACAATCTCAAAAATAAAGAAATCAATAAAGAAAGAGGAGTAGATGCCACATAAAGATTCACTTCTACAGAAAACTGGTGTTTCAGTTGTCACATTCTGTCAAACAATGCACCAATGAATTTATTACGATATTAATTCACTTTTCTCATTTAGCATGAATTTGACTTTGCTGAAGGTCTAGGTTAATGATTACAAACAATAAGTGGAAATAATAAATCTGATTGCACTTTAGATATGAATTCTTCAATCTCTAATTAACATGCCGATATCCACTGAGCTCTTTGGAAAAAGATGGTTTGCATTTACGAACAGTGATTCTTATGTGTAGTTAATTCTCATGCTCACTGCCTCTCACCCTCCACTGCATCATGGGATCTGTCACATGGCTTACAGCTCCATCTCACTGCTTTCTTCAGGTTTTTAGATCACAGCTTTATAATTGATCATCATTCGACAGCGAGAACAGTGTACAATACACATTTACATTCTAGACCAGAAACTCGCCTTTAGTAGAGACATTGTTTTTTTCATAGAAAATAATACATTTTTTCATGCTTAGAAATTATAAATATCTTTGGATTAAATATTTTCGATCAGTCAGTTCATATTCAAGAGAAATTCCACGAGAAAACGGACAAAAAAATGGTAGAGATGGTATTTCAATTCAACAAAAGTCTAAAGGAAATGCTCAAAAAAGACCTGTATTCCAGTTGATAGATCACTTATGGTCGTCATGCCAACCAGTTTGTTCTTTTTTTGTTCCAGAGCTTCAGCGCATGACACCGTGGAGCCCATGGTTCCGAATTAACTCCACACAAACAGGGGCATTTGAAGAACGATTCCAATTTATGTGTATTGCAAATGTGCCCGATGTTAAGCAGATAAAGGCATCTCATGCTAAAACACACATGCGATATTGTGACTACAATAGTGGGGACTGTTATCGGCCAGGTGAGATTATACACAGTCCCATAGACACGCACTCACCTGTCGATAGAGTGATTCGCAAATACTGCAAACGTCGAAGGAATTATTTCAAAAATTACTGCAAATGTAGGACGTTAGGTGTTTTCCTTATATGTACGCGATGTCGTAGTTCGGGTTGAATAGTTTCCCGCATCAAAGAATTTCAGCCTCATTTTGAATTTCATACGGAAAACATTGTCTCATCATGTTATTTGCACTGCCTCTTTTAGACATCTTCAAATAAGAACAAAGGGCAGACAACTCCCAATATATATACATGTATATATACACTCAGATCCCTACTTCTCCCAAACTACTGCATATATGGCAAATATTGGAAAATGCACCAGTTATGGGAATCGGTTGTCATGGATACCGGTTGCCATGGACTCATGCACTTACACTGGAATGTGACCTTTATTGACCTCACCAGTAGTGTAGATAAAGAAGAATGCTGGTTCATTCTGTTACCGTAGCGATGGAATTGTTTCTTAGCAACTGAGCATGTGTTACTTTTTTCCACTGCAAGCAATGATAAAACTTCCTTTCATTTTGAATGACGTGGCCGTTGATTATGATTGGCTCGAGGCTGGATCCTTGTCCATAATTCTGAAGCACTGGAGTTAGAAAATCATGTCTCCATCAACTTGCATGATACAATGGAACATCAATGGTTCAGACATTTTTTTTTTTTTTTTTTAAGATATCTGCAATAACTGTATATAGCTCTTTGATGTCAATATGACAATAATGTCTATAAGTAGGATATATGATCTTAGATACTGACTTTAAGGGACAGTTTTTATCATGAAGACAAAAAAAATGTGATGGATATGTCTAACAAGAAGACAATCCTATGCATAAAAAACATTTGCATGAAAAAAATTGAAATTTCTGTAAAAATATAAATTTTAATATTAAAAGTACTGTTTATGTTTTTCCAGAGTGGATTTTAATATACTGTGTCATATCTCAAAATTAGGCGAAGTCTTGTAAAATCATCCTTAGGATCCCTGCCCCACTGCCATGTGGTTTTTGTCATTTATACGGTAATGTCCCCTTCATTTAATTTTGGATATAACTGTAACATTGTTGAGCCAGAACATTTTGATTGGCCAGGTAATAAGGTTGGTTAAAGCAACAGTATAACATTCGAAGGTCAGTGTAGCGGTGCTGAATTACTTTACTCAGATAGTGTTGTTTGTTATTTTTTGTATATTTTGTCTTCACTGTTTTGCATCAAGTCACACAAGGTATGAATTTCCTATCAAAAATGATTTATTAGAGCTATTGTTATGCCAGAAAAAAACGTTTTTAATGTGTGGGTACAGATTTTGGCAGTGGAACAGGGATGGTTTTTGATAAGAAATACTATGCTTCCCTGCATATACCCTTTCTGAAATAATTTATCAAATTAAGCCTCAGAGTTATTTCTTTTGTATGAAACTGTTAAGATTTTTTTGACAGTGATGAGTGTAAATTTGCATTACCTTTTTAGAAATGTTAAATATTTTCAAAAACTGGTTGGAATTTTAGATGTAAACATTTCATTTTGCATATTTTGTATAAAATAAATTAAATGGATATTTTTCTAAAAAAACTTACGTAGTAAGCTCCAGTAATCATATATTTTAGCTAGTTGTGAATACAGTCTGTATATCTTAAAAAGTATTTGCTGATAGCAAATACGAAAAAAAAACAAATAAAAACAGAATTTCACCAGCTATTGGTAATATAGAATTTTTCATGATTTTTTTTTAACATGTACAATGTATTCAAATTTATTTAATTATAGTTAAATCCTAAGCTACCAACTTGAACATTAGAGACAATAATGTGTTGTGATGTTTGAGTGATGAGAGAGTGGTGAGAAATGATGAGAAGGGTGAACGTCAGTGTGTTGTATGCTAGATGTTCATCAGGTTGTACATTTCAAAACATAGGACATATGTATTTAATCAACTTAAATTCATAAGCCCGATTTTAGTAAAAACTCACTCAATAAAGCCCCACACTGTGTTCTTAAACAAATGTTTCAGTGTTTTAAGGTGTCTGAAATTCTTCTGCCACAAGCCCTCCACCACTGGGTCGTGTAAAACACAGACAAACCAAACTAAACTGGTATTTCCAAAATTGACTACAATACCAAAAAAAAAGTTGAAGCAACATTTTAATGCAGCATATTTTATTCACAAGAATTCTTAATGAATTCAGTTGTGTTAGCATATTTACGTTTTTTCACAATCTACAAATGTGAAAAATATTACTATAAACAGTCATATCATTATTAAGTGGTGGCATAAGATTCAGAATGGGTAAGTTACAACATTTGGCTCTTTAAACGTTCATTAAGAGATCTTATTTAAGCTTTTTGCAAAATTGAAGGATTGCGGAACAGAGGAGAATAAGAGAATATAAAATGGCTGTCTTAAGATACAAGGCCTATTCAGATTTGGAACACAATCTAAATAATGTCCAGACAGCCTGCTGCCTTGTTCTTCCTTACTCTTGCCTGAATTAACCTTGTATTTTAAGACATTAAAACATATACCCAGTACTTATTCATCGTTCTTCATCAACCTTCATGTATAATCAGATCACTTACATCTATGCAACGGAAAGTGCCTGGAAATCTAGGAAAAATATCATACGAAAGTAGTGAGAAAGTTTTAATGCATTGAGAGTTTTTAGACTGATTTTGTTTTACAAGAGTGAAAGAACGATAAAGTGAACAGATAATGGTGGGCATCATATCATTGAATAACAGAGACAATTTATTTACTAATATTTATCTACAAAAACAAATAACTGTGTCTTCCATGATGTATGTTATATATAAGGTGTAGCGTTAACAGTATTTCCTACTAGTACCATTGTGATATTTTATAAGGAACATTTCCCCACCAATACCGGTGCATGGTGTATATAGGCCAGTTAACCAATCATCTGTAATTTCCAATCAGATCACTCGTTACATAATTAGACAACCAATCATGTGTAGTGTCCAATCAGATCAGCTAATAGAAATATGAGACACATTTAGTGTCGAAGACTCCAAATTATTATTAAGAATGTAGAAAATAGTAAAGAAAGTATTTCTATTATATTTTCAAGGATTGTTCATCATTAAACAATTGCTGTTTATAACATTCTGTTCTTTTTCCTCAATAAATTCAGAAGCTAAAATCTTTTGAAATTTATGTTTATAGGTCCATGGAAAACTGTATATGAGAATTTTCAACTGAAGTGTCAATGCATTTGAATTTGGAAGATAAACATAATTAAAATGCTTTACATTGGTAAAAAGAAAGAATAATGTCAATAGGCATAAAGGTGAAAATTAATTTGGTGTATATATTTTCAAAAATGAATTTCATGATGAAAGAGAACATTGATTGATAAAATGAATTTATTGGTAATTTTGAAATTTGCATTGATATGGCAGCTGATTTTAGGTACCTTAGGTATGAGAATACAATGTTGATTTTTAAAAAAAGGAACATATTATATCACATATGTGACAAATTCTATTATGTGCAATGTGGTGTATGTGTGTGAGGAGAAAAGCTCTATTTAGTGGAGTATCCTAGAGCTATGTGAACACTTTCTCATGTGACCCAATAAACAGTAATTCTTACTCAATTTACCTCAGTTTGCTTAGTTAACTTTCGGTATCGCCTATATTCTATTGAACCATGACTAACCCTGTATTTTATGAATTTTAGTGCAATATTTAGAAACAATTACTACTAGAATGGCACATGAACAATTTCCATAGTAACCACTGTAGGTTTCCATGGGGACTAAGTTTGAATGTGTTCAGTGCTATGCAGTTTATGATTTACAAATTACATGTAGATAGCGATTATTTATTCGTCATGCCATTTTTCATTTTCACCACTATTTTTTTTGTTTTTTGCATCTATTTTTTAATTATTTCATTACCAATTACATATTAAGATAATTTGATTGTATTATGTATCCATAGTGTCACCATAACACGACAACAAGTTTAGTGCTTGGTGCCTGTATTATATCTGACGTTGTTAACTATAGCGGTCCATACCAGGCTTCATTTTAAATGGTGCACTTATGTTTTAATTCCTGCAAAATATGGAAGATCATGAATATTACGAGATAAGACTAGGATATATAAAATGGATTATTTTTAACTGTCTGGCAGATTCATATTTTGATCAGAGTTCAACATATATGCAGTATTTTGCGCTTGTATTTTCAGAAATGTTGTGTCATAATTTTATACACAGTGACCACTAATTATGCTATTTTAGAATATAGTTTTGAAATTAAAACTTCAAGCCTTCAAATATGATATTTCTATTTGAGATAAATAATTGTAAATCCCTCTGCAAGCTTTACTGGTGTAAAGAACTCACAAAATAATAAATGAAATTCAGTATTTAGAAAAATAATTTGATTGACATCATTTAATATTTCTTGTTATATGACTGCTATAGAACAATGAAGGTAACTTAATGAAATTCATAATTTTAATTCAGAAAATATATTTATTTTGGCCAGTGCTGAACATTATAGATAATCTCCTGTAATAGATCAACTGTACTTCGCGTTTCTTTTTATACCGAAGATACATTAGCGGTACAGATTGTAAACTTACCATTTCTAGTTTATGTTTATACATATTTCGATGTATTCAATGAATGAATTCCCAAAAAATATCTGTTTTATTACTTATCTGAAATAAATACTAATTTTTAAATATTTCCGAAGGAGGCATATTGACAAGATTTTGTCATAGACATTTGGACTCATTCTACGTCATGAATGTTTAAATTGTCATTTTCTTAACTCCAACACGTTCTTTTTCATTGTAAACGGATACCTACCAGAGCCTTTCACATAATTTGTGTTATTTTTAGTCTTAACATAATAATACAAGGAAGTGTTATTTTGACATTTTGTACTTTCATCATCGAAGGCAAAGTAAATGACAAAATAACGTTTTCATTTTTCGACATTACATGATATCTGGTATAATATATAATCATATTTATATATATATACGTTTTTCAATGTCTTCCTTCGTTAGGTAATAAAACCCCACTTCCAGATATATCAGGGTAAGCGCTGGTATATGTTACGGAAACATGCTTAAATCAAAGACTGATTTTCCCAAGGAATCTTTTCATGGATCTTGTACATTTGTTAATATCTATGTGTATGTTTGATAAATAACATGAATTTACTTTAGTAACTACAAACAATTGCATATAAATAAACTATTAAAACATTGTTCGTTCCTTTAGTCTTGTTCTTTCTCTATTTCGATGCATTTGACTATTCTTGGTATTGTTCATCCCTTAACTTTCGTGGAAATCCATTTTTGCAAATATTTGAGTTGGCGATCTTCGATTCTTGAGAAGTGTCGCGTGAAAATTATGATTTCACGAAATTTAGGTGATTTATAATAATCCAGCATGCTTGCATCTTGTCCGAACCTAAAACATGCTCGCCATATTTATTACCTTCTATATATAATCAAAATAACAAACAATGTGATGCAATATCTAACCTTTTCATACTCAGCACATGTTCCGAGTCCTATTCTCCACATCAAATGTCATGACCTTGATTCTTGTCACTTAAAGCTACGCGATATCCATAGAAACCGTTCAACACGAAAATATTCATGAGAGCGGTTAAAATCATAAAGGATATCCAATAAATGATGAATGATTTTGATATGAAAACGTTCGAGTGTTAAGTTCATTGATTATTAACTGGCGGTAATGGATATCAAGTCAAAATGAATCATCATGAGTTGGAAATTCTGTTTCTTGCAATTTCATAAAAGTTAATAAGCACAACGTTGCGTGACACCGCGTATAACTGAAAGTATCCATAAGATACAACATGGACTGTGTTCTTTAAAACATAGCAGTTATTATATACAACTATATCATTAACAATTAAAATGATAATGAGAACAAGACTTTTTATAAAAATGATAATGAGAACACAACATAAAAGGCTCATCTGCAAAATGTGTTGAATAACTTGATGTGATAAAACTTGACAGATGAAAGCTGAATCAAAACTTGTTTTTATAATCAGTATATGTTTATGGCGTTTGTCATCAGAATTTGTTGGGGGCTCATTGTTTAGACAAAACGGTGTTTTCATCCCAAGCCGATAACACTGGTACGAAGAAAATAACCGAACAAAAACGTATCAATTATTTAACATTCATATCAATTAATGAAAATATCACTGCATGTACCAGTTTTAAAGGAAACGTTAAATAAGAAGAGTCAAGTTTAATTCCGAGTTCCGTATACAAACTTTCTCATAAAATGTTCGTTAAGCACCAGGCTATGAATGTTTGTCCATAATGTAAGAATATCTCCATTCTACTCATGTCTCTGGTCAAGTGTATTTTCTAGAATTTTTAAACTTTAAAGACTGTTCCCGGTTTTCTGTTAAATTATTACTGATACACTAAAATATTTTGAATGCCCCCCTGTCGAAATGAGTTGATTTTTTGCGATTTTCTCTGATCGATAGTCATTCTGCATAATCATGTATTTTTAAATGTAACAAATATGAAATATCACCCCTAACACCTTCTTGACATAACAGAATATTTAAGCACCTGGTTTTGCCGATGATTTCTGATTGGATTAATGTTGTCTTTCCTTTTATTAAGGTGTCTCCTAGGTCCTGCCTATCTTTAATATTAACTTTAATTTCCCATATCTTCCCAACTGTTTTTATTTTTTATAATTTAATAGACAATTTCCCACAAGGATATTGCATAACGAACAATTTCATAATTAATTATTTGATATTAACGGATGTTTACATCATACCTTCAAACATTGTATTTAAGGAAGTCTTTGGAATATGTATCGCTTTTCACTTTAAAATCTGATAAATAAAATTGAAAAACACTAACAAGGCTTCAACACACAAGAACATTGGCGTTTAATGTCAATATGAGAAGTAATTGATTGAAGTACAGTTATTTTGTATGCTGTTCATCTTAAACGGCATAATATGTTTTAATGATTCAAGCAGACTGCAAGAAAATATACCATAATGAACGAAGAAGACATCAAACAAAAACAAACAAAAAATAGAGGAATACCACAAAAAATGCGAATGTGACTCAATTGCATCATTGAAAAAATGTTACAAGTCCAACACATGACGTCAGACGTAGGGTTTATTTATCGTCTGATTACATCGAGCTAGACCATGTTCACGTCATTTTAAAGAGCATGATATATTAATATCACGAAATAGGTCGTTTTGTTGTTGGTTTTATTCTGCACACAAAAGTTAACATAAACATGCTGATATCACTATTATTGATACCTATATATGTAGGGGATATAATTTAACAGGAAAAGTCTTGTACATCATGTTCTGTAATTGTCTGCGGTTTAAATCTTTCTATGTATTTTGTGTAAAATGTGTTTTGTAAAATACTGGGAGGAACTTAACCATAGTATATGTACAACATATAAAAGGTCTCTTAATAAGTGTTGTCATTATATAATGATATATGGCATCGTCTTACACCTGTCAGTAACAAATGGCCGTCAAAATTCTAAAAAAAATTACGATTTTATTGATAATTTAAGAGTTGGGCAACCTAATGCTTTCGTTAAATATTCTATAATAATCGAGATACTATGAAAGCAGTTACAAAATATGACAAAGATAAGTTACATGAAAACAAAACAAAAACATCAGGAGACAAAATGTCTGTCAATTCCCTTGAACATTTAAACTCTTAGCCTTCCGTACCAATATTTTGTGTGACAAACGATTTAAACATGTCCGAAAATTATGTACATTGTTGATTTATGGATAATTTGGCGATGTTTCAAACGCTTAAAAGAGGCAAATATTATCAAAAATTTCATTTAGTTAAAATGCATTATTTTAATGAACTAACAGAATAATTAAAACAAGTAAAATGTAATCAATGAAATTGAAACATTTCCACAAAAAATGACAAGAAAGATTGGTTTAACATTGTTCTCGTTATTAGCATTAAATCAAATTGGTAACTCGTTTATCGATACTCAAATAAGGTTTTATATTCATTGGTATACATTGCTTAGCAAACTTGTTGTCATAAGATTTATTCTAAATCGTTCGAGGTAAGACTAAAACATTCGGACGACTGACCAAGCTATTTACACTGGTGTAGAACGAGATACAACATGCCAAACAAATGTTAACTTGTCGCCAATTGCGTTTTCTTGCGTTTGCTTCTTGCCAGTGTTGAATCGAAAGAGTCTTAAGACACCCTGGTTTTTAAATAAAAGATACAATTATTTTTCATAAGTAAAATTTAAAAAATCTTCGTGAAATCGGGGCCAGGAATAGAGTTTCACAAATTGTAAATCTGAGGTAAATAGGGAAACAATAGATATTTAGTGCGCAATGTAATTATGGCATCTAGCATACGTATTGTTTGTATCTACACATGTAAATTATTTGCATGTTTATTACAAAATAAAGTTTACTTCTGGCAAGTAAAATCGTATCTTTAAATACTCAATACATACGTACACTGATTCAAATAAATACAAATTTTAGAACTGCTGGATATTTTTCTTCAACCAATTAAATTATAAATTCCCGAATTGCTAATCCATGCATGTCGTGACATGGTATATTACACGTTCGTCTCTAACGTAACAGATCATATCCACAATTTAACACAACACGGAGGTTGGTCGCAGTGGAGTGCTTTCACCAAGTGTACTACCTACTGTGGAGGCGGTACCCAGCAGCGTCACAGGGCATGTGACAGCCCTCAGCCATTCGGATTCGGACTTGACTGTCTCGGGGAGGGAGTGGAAACCAGGACGTGCAACACACATTCCTGCGAGGGTAACTTGTTATAATTCGCGAGGAAAAACACAAGAACAACAGCTTGATTTTAAAGTGTTGATTTAAAATAAATTATAAATTAGTCTTTTTGCAAAAAGATTTATCAATTGCATATATGTGAACACATCAATTCATCAATATAATGATTTATGATAATGCTTAAATAAGCTATAATTATTAACTGTAAGGATTGATTGTTCTTAGCGATGCCGAATTCAAAATATGGGTGAAGCTTTGTTATAATGTAGAACAAAATGTAATTTCTCGCGAACATTTAATTATTTAAAGTTGTAGGACACAAAGCATAGCACTAGGTGTTTGTTTCGGAAACTTCAGCTATCCAAACAACCCATTACAAAATAATTTTTATTTTTGTGATAACACAGGTGAGTGGAGTTGTTGGTCTGAATACTCAGCGTGCTCTGTGAGTTGTGGGCGTGGCACGAGAGTTAAGGTGAGGAAGTGTCGGAGTCCTGTACCCGGTTCCACCTACACGCTACAGTGTCAAGGGACACACGAGAACGTCGTGATGTGCTATATGTACCCGTGTAATGGTGAGTAAAACATAATCAAAAACGTTTGCATTAGAAAGGTTCTTCATTGTTTAAATCTTCCGAGAATAACTTTCTATACTTGAGTTGTTTTTCTTTCAGTACATTCAGTTCCAATTATTTACAAAGAGTTAAAAACTTATTGGCACATAATCATCGTGAATCCAGTGTTTTCTGTGGTTCATTTATTGTATTTGCTCCTGACATTTTTGTCAATATCATTGTCTTTACATATCGATGGTCATGCCAATATAATCCTATGTTCTATTTTCAGACACTTATGGTTGGGATGAATGGTCGCAATGGACTTCATGTAGTTATGATGGAATTCGGTTCCGACATCGGTCATGTCATGTGATCTATCCAAAACCTGACCAGTGTCAAGGTCAAAGTATAGAATCCATGTCATGCCTCAACAGCGATCATGGTATGCAATACTGATCCCACCCATTCATCATTTAATGTTGAACCTTACTTACAGAGTTATAATTTCCTTTTTCGTGTCCATTTATTCTGAGCATCAGTTCGTGCATGAAAGGACTCGAAATTCTTCCATAAGACCATGACCATTTTGCGCCCGTTTCTGAAAGTTCATCCCCATCAAACATCTGTTCATAGTAACGTCCTTTTCGGCATACATTTTCAGAAGTATATTCGGGTCATATGTGTTTTATAATCACTGTAAACCGTTTAAAGAAAGCAATTTAATTTAACTAATTTATTAACATAATGCACCATTTCCTTGAATAAAGAAACATTAATGTATTTTCCCATGTACATTTTACCTCTCGTGCTCAGACAATTTGCATTGTTGCATTTTCAGAAGTCAAAGTCCAGTCGGTGATCGACCGTTCCGGTAAGGAAGGGCCGGCGTATAAGTTCTTCCATCTGATAGTTGTCGGATCAGCTGCCTTTCTCTTTGGGATAATGTGTACAGTCGGTATCTACCTGTGTGTAAAGAGTTGCCGCAGTTTCAGAAAACTCGACCTGGAAAAGGAACGGAAGAAAAATGAATCCAAAAATAACAAAAGCAGAAAATCCTCTTTTGCATCTCAACTAAGTTTAGACTTCTTAACTGTAAATAACAAGATCTACGACTGCAGTACTTTGCCACTACCCAAAGAAAGGTACATGAAAAGAGACAATTCATTCAAGAAAACTAGCAGTCATTCGATGTTAAGGACAGATTTTTCCAATTTTGATTTGTAACCTGTAATTATTCTATACTCTACCTATTCCCATGGGCAGCTAAACCCGGATCATTTATCTCTTTAAATGATGAACGATGAATTATTTGTTTGTCTCTTCCTCAACGAATTATTACAAGTATCTGCTACGTCTTGTCTGTAAAGTCGGCCTTAGAAATGCTT
This sequence comes from Crassadoma gigantea, assembly GCA_032360845.1. Classification (NCBI taxonomy): domain Eukaryota; kingdom Metazoa; phylum Mollusca; class Bivalvia; order Pectinida; family Pectinidae; genus Crassadoma; species Crassadoma gigantea. Next base: position 15,182 of record JAULCA010004131.1, read on the forward strand.
AAACGGTCATAAAGTTCAAGCGTTATTGACAGACGAGTAGTTATGATATAATATTAACACAATTTACTTGTTTCTTCAAACGCCATTTATACACGTGTGGTCTTAGACACGCGGTCTTTACATACACGTGTTCTTCACAGGTTTAACTGTATTATGAGAATGGCACAAAGTAGTACCATAATAGTTTATTTGATCTTACCTTAAGTATGATTACAATATACAGGAATCGGTGTCACACACGTCAGTTATATTAAGCAATGTCACTGCCCTGTTGAAATAAAAAGTTCAGCTTTGTTTTGTAAAGGGCAAATTGACAAGTAAAATACATCTCAAACTTCACAAAACCTGTACACTGTATTAAGAATTGCAGTTAATTCAGTGAATGCACTTATGGAATGCTTGTAGAGTTTGTAACTTATTTCGTTGAGATACGATGTATGATTGAATTTGCCGTTACCTTGTGACCTTGTTTTACTTATTATTTTTAATCTAACACAACACTTTACATTCATTATTTCTTTTAAATTCTCAAATGTCGGAGCGATGTTGCTATCGATAGTTCACGTGCTGTTAAAGGGGACCACTTTCTTCAGGCATTAACCATTGCCCTCTCCGTGCACTTTTTAGGACAATCGCACATATTGTATATGACAGTTGTGTACATCCGGTATG
>JAULCA010004242.1:0-10631 GCA_032360845.1 Crassadoma gigantea
TAGTATGTATTTTATGTGTAACAGAGCTATACTGGATGAATGTAAAAAGTGAAAATATGTGTTTCTATAGTATGTATATGATGTGTAACAGAGCTATACTGGATGAATGTAAAAAGTGAAAATATGTGTTTCTATAGTATGTTTTTGATATGTAACACAGCTATAATGGATGAATGTAAAAATTAAGAAAATATGTCTATGCTTGCATGTGTGTAGGCATGTGATGCACGTTTAGAATGACTTCATTGATATTAAAAGTTAGAACCAAAAATACAATTGTATGAGCTCACAACTATGTAAACATATGTATTGTACACTTTTAAATTTTTCTAAAAACAAAATGTGTAATAATGTTCACTTGAAGATACATGTTTATATATATACATGTATGCATGCACACATATATATATATATGTTGCAAGTTCATATCTTATAAATAAATAAAGTGAACAAATATTTTTCAACAAATGTTATTAAATAGATAAAAAATACATGTGTCCACAAGTAAATGCCAACATGCACAAAAGTGTTTAAGTACTTTATGGATAGATACAAAAAGTGAAAACTTGTTTAATGGTACACATATTAGGTGCAGCTAGTATGCATTGCTATTTTTTGCTTGACATGTAAAAACAGAAGGTATGTTTGTACACTAGAATTTATTTCAGATCTGCATACATGTAACCAACTTACTATAGGGGTATATAAAGATATACATATATACAGCATAGTTTAAAGTTATCAGACAAATATAAAAACATGTATGTTTTTCATCTTAAGGTACAGCCCACCAACGAGGCTGTCACAATATATTGGAAAACTGGATTATTGTACTTATCGTTATCACAATACAGAAATGAAACATGAAATCACAATAGTTTTCAAGGCTAATTTTATTTAAAGACTAGTTGGTTTCACTTTGCAAATTAATTACCATATGTTCAAACTAACATACATTTCATAATTGTGGATCGGAAACATTAACTTTGTGTGATTGATATATTTTATTTGGGTAGGTAACATTCTGACATTGTGACCTGTATTCTACAATGCTACTTCTCTCTTCACTCTTTTATAGTGTTCCCTTCAATGAGGTGTGTGATAGGAGATGGAAAACCACATCTATATATAGCGTTAAACATTCATCTTTTTACTATCCCCTCATTTATCCTGTTGTGTCCAGATTGTCATAGACTGGCAATAGAGCAGCTTTACTATATATATCATTATAAATGTCAAAAATTCTAAATGGAAGGTATCAAAAGTTTAACACCAAATAATCAGGATCTAGGAGATGAAAATAAAATTTAAGATATATTTTCGTACTTTAGGAGCCTAAATATATATTTATAATATTGTATACAGAATACACATTTTACTACGAGGATAAAAAAATGATATAAGAATAAAACTGGAATAAAAAACGTCATTTCAGCTCATTTAGATAAAATTTGGGGGGTGGGTGGGTGGGGGGGGTAGCAATCTTATCAGATGACAAGAGGCCCAATGGGCTTGCATCGCTTACCTGGTATCCAATGTTCATTATAAGTACAAATTGATTGGCATCCAATCGGTTTTACTCAATTTATTAAAACCAACTTCAAATTTGAAGAATAAAGCACTCAACTCAAAGCTAAACACTGTTTATCGTCCACAAATAACTTCCTTTTCTAGAAGAAAAATTAGAACAGACCTTAGTAGGGCTTCATCTCATGAACCTATCAGCCAAATATCACGCTTCTGTGCCTTTTCGTCAATCAGAAATACAGGTTTAAAGTTAAAGATTTAAAGGAAAGCTGACTTTGAATATGGGTCAAGGGCATTTCTTTCATCACAATTTGTTGGGCATCATTCTGTATAAGGATCTACCAGCCAAATATCACACATCTGGGCCTTTTAGTTAATCAAAGGAAGTCGTTCAAAAGACTTGACAAAATAGACACCTACGACTTTCAATATACAGGTCAATGTCATTTCGCAAACTATATCAGGCTTCATCCTAGGAACCAATTAGGCAAATATCACGCATCTGGCCTGTTGGTTATTGGGAAGAAGTTATTTAAAGCTTTTAACTTATTTGATCCCTGTGACCTTGGATATGGGTCAAGGTCAAGATCATTTATTTTCGCAAACTTTGTCAGGCTTCATCAAAAGAACCTATCAGCCAAATAGCACACTTCTGGGCCTTTTGGTTAAACAGAAAAGTTGTTTAAAGGTTTTAACAAATTTGACCCCTTCGACCTTAAATATGGGTAAAGATCATTTCTTTTCGCAAATTTGTCAGACTTTATCCTAGGAACCTATCAGCCAAATATCACGCTTCTGGGCCTTTGGTTAATCACAAAAAGTCGTTTAGTGGAAAAGCTGATGGACGACAACGGACGACACGACGGACGATGGACGCCGCAGCACGGCATAAGCTCACTTGCCCTTCAGGCAGGCGAGCTTAAAACTTTGAGACAAAGGTGATAATTAAAAAGAAGGGTTTAAAGGGGAATTATTTAGCTTTGGACTTGTTTATAGCATTATATATCATTATATGGACCAAACTTTTACGATAAATTATATGATGCTATTAATGAATACAATAATGATTCTTATATTATATGTGGTGATTATAACTTAGTTATGAACCTGGATCTTGATTATGACAATAAGTTTAGACATATAAACAATTATAAAGCAAGATATAGAGTAAGTGAGTTCATAAATGAATTTGGAATGATAGACATATATAGAGAGCAGCAACCAGAGAGACCAAACGATAAACACGGAGGAGTCGAAACACAAACAGTCGCGTATAGATTATTTTTCAGTTTAAGAAAATATCATATCTTCTACTGAAAAGTCAACAATTAGCCAGGCTATCGATCAGACCACTCAACACCAATCATATCAACAGTTTTGAATGATTTTAAGAAAGGAAATGGCCTCTGGAAATTCAATAATTCATTGCTTCACTTTTTTAATACTATTGATAAACATATTTTAGACATTGACATACAATATGTACTACCAGTTTACAACCTCAGATATTTGTCTGTCATTCCAAATGAAGATATTCAACTAACAAAAAATTACCAACTTTGTGTTAGAAAATCTTTTATTTGAAATGAGGGGGAAAATTATCGCGTACTCTTCATACAAGAAAAAACAAAACAAGCAGGAAAGTTATCTTAAAAATAGAAGCCCAAGAAAATATAGATTTAAGAGAACTAGAAGACAACCAAAAATTAGAACAAATAAGAGTACATAAACTCAACGGAAGTATTTTGAGATCTACAGCTAAATAGGGAGAAGGCAAAAAATACCATCTAAATGTTTTTGAAATCTTGAAAATGGGAATTTTGTTACAAACATTATCCCAGTAATGGAAAAAGTAAATGGGACACTGATTAGGAAATAGAGTAAAATATTAAATGAGGTACAACAATTTTATGAGAAATCATAATCTGCAGATTATAATTTTCATGAGGTTAATTTAAATCAGTTTTTAAATGATAATACTGTTCTAAAATTGAGTCGTCAAGAATCAGAAAGTTTGGAGGGGGTCTTTCTTATAATGAAGCATTTTGTTAACTTACAAATATGAAAATCATTAAAAGTCCGGGGTCAGATGGGTTTACTTTCGATTTTTTTAAATGCTTTTGGAAACGGTTAGGTCAGTTTGTAGTTAGATAATAATAAGATATGGATATAATAACAAGGAACTTTCAATAACACAAAGACAGGAAATCACACCTTGTTTACCAAAGGGAGATAAGCCGGGGAAATTTTTGAGAAAAAACTGGAGACCTATTTCACCTCTTAATAAAGCATACAAAATAGCATCAGGTTCAATCGCAAATAGAGTAAAAACGTCTGAAATACACATATAATGCACACACTGATATGGGGCACAGCAAACATACACATACATAGGAATGTATGTTGACTGTGTCGTGACCCATATCATTAAAACATATGTGTATAAATGCATATTTATGTGTGCTTTGACCCATATCAGTAAAGCATGTTTGTATTTAAGACAATTGAAACGAACATCTATGATATATTTATGTGGTTTCGTCTTCATGAAATACATTCGAACAGCTTAATGTAATATCAAACGTTTTATCCTTTCTAACAAGTCTGGTTTCCTGTCTAATTCGATATTTGATAATTACTGCAGCTTCACATTCCAGAAGATGTAGAACTTTAGCGGCGCTCCACTTCGATCTATTTAAAATATGGCTGCGGTAGACTCGCAGCTGAGCCTGCGCACCATCTCTAGACATTATGCTTCCGCGATGACGCATCAGAAAACTTGATGTCTTATAGATTAATCAACCAATAAAATAAAATATGGCATTTAAAATATAGTTTTGTGTTTTGTTTCTACATAATTTGGCTGTATTGAGCTATCCCCAATCGGACATTAAAAGGTATTGGGTCACCTGCCTGACCACGTGGGTTTTCCCCGCGCACTCCGGTTTTCTCCCACAGTTAGACCGCCCACGCGCTAACATCCGGGCCAACAAGAGTGTTGTAAAATAATTGGAAGTTTATTTATTCAAAGACGGACTATATGTTCTAAATTACTTCCATACGTAGACACTTACGAGCACCAGTAGCTAGGACCAACGATCAGAATGTTGTCACAAGTTCTAATTATTGCAAAAAATCACAGGTTGATTCCTTATGTTTCATAAGGATTGAATCTTGCTTTGGTCAAATTCATAGGGTGTGAATTGAGTTTGTCTAGAAACAAATTCACCATTTGTTAAAGGACCAACATAATTTATCACCACACGACATATACTAAAGCAAGATTAAGTCTTTAAATCAGTGAGCCTTGTTGGTGTCATAGACGCCGATTGATGACGTGTAATAATAACGATGACATCATAGTAACTATTACGTCATCAAACAAGCCAGAAACATCAAGGTATCACTGTACTGTTTAGCAATTGATCTTAAAGCATCATGTTTCACATAAAATAAAATTTAATTCATGAAAAGTACAAATCTATTTATTTTTTCACTTTTCAGATTACCTCCGTTTGATGGTAGTTTGAAAGCAGAATTAGTAAAAAATCACCTAAAAGGTAAAAGGGAAATCAGTATTACTCGGTCAACATTAAAGGGAGAAAGGATACGGATACGTCTTTTTGTTCATCCCGACATTTTCTAGGATTTTTGGGAAAAAACAAACTGATATATAAGGTAGCATTGGACAGTAGCGTAAGGTAACCATTGTTTCGTTTGTTAACTGTTGGTAGGATTCTTGTACAGACGACTTTTACTATGCCTGCTGTGAACCGCCAATTTTAATAACAACCCTGTACACACGTACAAACCATAGTACATAAGTGAACCTCGGTATGCATGGTACCGGAAAACGAACCACATACGTCACACACACCTTCTTTTAAAAGAACTGGTTATTTATTATAAACTTAGTATTTCACAAAGTTCAAGAGTGCAGACTACCGTATACCGATGTTAAACATCTTATAGTATCCTATAAATCATGATCAATACGAAATGTTTAATGTGCACTATTCATTTTTCAATTATCCATTTATCTTTGAATGTTAAACACTACTAAGGGTTGTCCGATGACTTCTGCACAAAACAATTACACTCGTATGTGTATAGTCCAGATGATAAAGTGATATAACAATTAACACTTCTACTTACTATGGAAACTAAATGAGTAGATAACTGGTAACAAAACTTACACATTACGCACTTGATATTTCGCACACATAATCGCAAAGAGTGCCCTTCCTTACACTAGTACTTTCCTGTCGTTCCAATGTCTGTGTCAGACAAATATTGTTTCCAAGTCTCTGGAGTTTTTCACATCTCATGTGACGACAATTACATCTCTACTCTCTACCATCCTCTGTTCTGACGTTAAATGATCTAACATCCGTCTGATCAAGAATTACTCCTTTCCTCCATGTATTTGACCTTCTGGCAGGTTTAATCTTAACACATCTCCACCTTTAAGTGTGGTAAGTTCCTTCACTCCCTGGTTGTAGTGCATTTGCTGTTTTTCTTTCCTTTTTGTAATGTTATGTTCCACATCCTTTGGTATTTGTAGTTGCAGCAGTTTTGTTGATGTATGCATATTCTCTGTGAAGGTGAATAATCTATACCTTCCCTAGGGGAGTTCCTCCAGTGAAATAGTGCTAGATACGGATCTTAACTATCATGAATAAATTTCGCCGTAGCTCGTTTTGATGTTTTCGCTGCATTTTCAAACTTCAAATTTGACTGTTTCAACCTTCCAATTTAATTGAGGGTATGTCGGTGAACTGGTTAAATGGTCAAAATCATAACGTTTGAAAAAAACTGTCAACTTCATAGCTCCTAAAGGGTGGTCCGCTGTCCGAAATGACATGTCCGGTATGCCAAATCTCGCGAAGTGTGCTTTCAACTTTCCAATTACTTTCTTTCCCGTCTTGTCATTCAACCTTTCAATTTCCAAGGATTCGGTATAATAATCCACGGTGACCAAGTAGGCTTTGTGGTTTTGGTCGAGCAAGTAACATCTAATTTTTGGCCCATGGCCTCTCTGGTACCTCATGGCTGATTAAGATTTCTCTCTCTTGGTATCTACTATAGGAATTAAATGTTTCACATATACTAATGAATTCTTCTACGTCCTGATACATGGCTTGCCAATTATAAGATTCGCGCATCCTTCGAATACATCTATGAAGTCCTCAACGTGAGTGTGCTGTCTCAATCAAATTATTCCTTTCATTTTCTAGAACCACTAGACCTTGTCTCAGGCCTGCCTTGTTGAATTACATGTTTTAGCTGTATCAGTATTTCATTTAACTCCGATGATTTACGTAGTGTTTCATGTCTATCATCTGTTATTGTTACTGAACGTTCCTGTGGCTCGTTTTGGAGATAGGCTTAATGAGAGCATCGGCCATATACATTGTTGGGCCTGGCTTGTATTGCATCTCCAGGTTAAATTTCTGCAATCTTGAAACATCCGTTGTAGCCGTTTGGGTACAGTCAATAAGTTCTTGCGACTAATACTTTCTAAGGGTTTGTGGTCTGTTTCTACCAGTACCTTCCTTCTAAAGGTGTAAATATCGAACCTCTCCACTCCAAAAACTACTGCTAGCAGTTCTTTCTCTATTGGAGCATAATTCTCGTCTGTCTGCGTCAGTGATTTTGATGTGTAACAGATCGGGTGACCTTGTAACAGACATGTCCCTAATCCTGTCTGTGACGCTTCGCACTGTAACACGGTGGCCTTTGACGGGTCGAAATATATCAACACAGGTGCATCGTTCAGTGTATTCTCTTCGTCCTCAAAGGCTTTGTCTTGTTTACAATCCCATATTAACTCAGAATTCTTTCTGACAAGCTATCGTTATATGAGTAGTAATCTCAACCAAACGCGATGTGAACTTTTGTACGTAGTTTGTCATTCGAAGTATCCTTCGTACGTCTGTTTTGCTCGTAGGCTTTGGCATCTCCCTCACATTTCGTGTTTTCTCGGTGATTAAATTACCTAGGTATGCCACAGTAATTTATCTTAATTTCAGGTTTTTTTTGCTAAGCTTGATGTTCTGTCCTGTACACCTCTGTAGAAATGCTTTTAAGTTAAGTTCATAGTGTATTAAATCTGTGTCTCCTGACCCATAGATCAATATGTTGTCATGAATTGCCTTTATACCTTTCAGCCCCGCTAAACGCTCGTCGATCCGACGCTGAAATTCCTCTAGACAGTTGATGTTCCAAATTGCATCTGTTTCCATTTAAAATTGTCTCAAGGTGTACCAAATGTTGTGAGTAAGCTATTCTCCTCAAGTTAAACGTGCCGAAATCCTTTCTTGGCATCCGCTACAGTAAACAATCCCGGCTTGCTGTGTTCTGGCAACACACCATCCATTATAGGTGTAGTATAATTGTTTCTTCTCAATGCCTTGCTCAGGGGTTGCGGGTTTTATTTTACCCGGTGGTTTAGTGACATCTACTAACGATCCAACTCCTCATTCACCTTTGGCTTTACATAAATAGGCAGTTTACTTACAGGAAGTTTCATAGGATTGACAGAGTCGTCAAATTACAAGTGTAGCTCTCCTTATAACAAACATTCCCTGAAATACTCTTAGTTTCTCCATATCTGTAAGAGTTATCTCCATTGTTTCAATTATGTTGATTTTCTCTGTCTCAGTCGTTTTCTCCTGTATGTTTTCTGATTGTACCCTGATCAGATCCATCTTCTATATCTCTGATGATCCCAGAATAGGGTGTACATCTCCTTTTACAACAACGACTTCAACCTCGTATTCCTTCTGTGTCCTCGGGTTTATTACCTTTAGCATCCGTTTCCTAGGTGCCTACTCTTAGTCTTGTTAAAAATCGCGATTCGTTTATTTGTGCGTTGTAACTTCAAGAATTTCCTGTTATAGCATATACGCGAGTACACATATGCCGGTTATAAATGACAGATGAACCAAAGTCATTTCCTTGTTTATTTTCATGTGGCCATTGATGCGCTTGGAGTTAGTTTACAAGGTGTTCACTTTTTTAACTGAGAACATGAACTCTTTCTCTGATCAATCATCACTTATGTTATGAATATGTGGCTGTCGGCGTGGCTTAGCTATGTTACGTCGGAATTTGACATGCTCCAATTGTCTGCATTTTTTTCAAAATGTCCAGTCTGACCACTTTTATGACATCTCTAAACCTATGCCGGACACATTTCTTTCTTCCCTGTCTCCTGCCATAGTAGCTGCATTGTTTTTCACCTCGATCAGGTTTTCTATCCAGTGTGGACCTGTTGTCATTTTGAGTTTTCTTAATTCTTTTTACATAATGTACTTCCTCATCTAGTATTTCCCTCATTTGGACCGATGTTTTTTTTTAAAAAGTCCTACAAATATAGATGCATTTTTGTCAAATCCAATGTCCTTTTTTGCAGAACTTTTTACGGGTATTATTTTCTACGAGTTCCATGACATTTCTGTCCCAGATGAATTCATTTTTTGCAATGAATCCGAAATAGAAAAATCTAGCATGAGGTATTACGTTGAATATCTCTATTTATTGCAAGAAAATGCTGGTCGAACATTAAATGGTAGAAAAGATTGAGGACATTCTAACATCCTCATTTTCCCGATAGTCACATTCTAAAATATACCTTGGTGAAATTCAGTAATTTGTGCTGAATAAGGGGAGGACAACACTGTGAACGCCATGGCAAGTTTACAATAGATTAGCTCATAAATGTGTTGAACGATGAAATGTTTTTTACTGATCTGGATCCCCGTTATAAGTATGACAAGCTGGAATTTGTTACAGAATTGAGATACATAAATGCATTCAGACTAAACCTTAGTGTATATTAATAAAATATCTAAATATCTGTATATCCTCAGCGTCCGAGAGAAGTTATATTCCTACAGAATATCTTGAAAGTCTTAACGAAAAACATTTTACAAGAGAAGTGCCTTCACTACAAAGGTAAAGAAGGTGATATCATTCTTGGGAATTCAGCAAGGCTCAAAGTAATATAGCTCGCCGATTAAACAAGATTCACGAGTATGGTTCTTTTAACATAAAGATGCCAGCATACCCATTAATGTGTAGTTCGTAAGTAGGCCTAGACGGGTTTGTGACAACATGCGTCAACTAATGCCCCTGTACGTGATGCACATAAGCCCTACATTTCTCGGTATGTCGGCCGCACAGCAACATACGGTCCTAAAGTCACGTGCCGATCATCATGTGTGATGCTCACCATGTAAATCCACTTAACGATATATTTAAAGCTAAAATGCAGCGAGTTATAAAGCACATTGCAAACTGTCGGTAATACGAAGGTATTCGAAAACAGCATGGACAAATATGAACGCATGCCAAATTCAATCTGACGACATCGAGGAAATTATAGCAAAATTTAAAACTAAAATTAAACAAGATATGCGTACAAATGCGAAAAAGACGTTATTTCCCAACGATGATTCGAATAAAGACGATTAAATATGACTTGTACTCCTTGAGGCGATAATTGGTTTCCGAACAGCCCAAAATTGTATAAAAAGGAGAGCTCTTATCAAGGGGCAGAACTCTAGGTAATAACTGATAGACTATAGACAAAGAGAAATTACTCTAAGATTTGAAAAGCCAATATTTAAATTCATGTAATACTACGTATTTACGGCGCAAAATACGTTCCTAATAATAGTTTTAATCAGACGGTCGAGACTGCAGATATACAAAAATAAAGTAAGATGAGTAACGACATTATTTTTGTGCTTTATCTTCAGCGGCTTATACGTTTCACTTAACCCAAGCTGCAATGATCATTATCAAGCACAAGAATGTCAACAACATTCGGAATTATCCAGACACGAGGAGCTTAAGCTACAGACTTTAAAATATTTCCTTTGTCTATATTCTGCACTAGTTTCACTTCTATCCTTTGTTTGTATTTGGTCATAGTTTTACAGAATACGAGTTTGAAATGCGTACGGTCACTCTTCACTATTGTCTTATTACTTGTTCTAGACAGCATCCTAAAAACATTAGAAAAACCTTCGACAACAGAGCGCGATAACGGAAATTCATTTTTTAACTGCACGTGATGTGTGGGTTCAAAACATAAA
>JAULCA010004353.1:0-19499 GCA_032360845.1 Crassadoma gigantea
AAACAGTCATATAACATTCATAAGCAAAGTATTCCAACATTATACTTCAACTACTAACTTCTGCGTAACTGAAATATTATGCAAAATTTTTGAACTTATAATTACAGAGCTGTAACAATATCAGCAACGGGCATGCAAAAATAATAATTAAATGTGTTGTATACCCTAAGAATCAACATATTTTTATCTATATAATAGTGCTGCAGCAGAGGAAATGTAACTTTTATATTGTCAAAATTTAATTTGCGTGTTTTCTACATTGTTTACTGTGTATTAAAGTATGATTGATAAGGATGAGCGATTTGTTTACGTACTTTGTATTGTTTACAAATGGATGCTATACCGACAATGAAAAATGATACTCAGAAATACCACCTCCCATACATAAAGGTGGTGTTGCTTTAACAAATCGCAGTAGCAGAAGTGATCGAGGTCAGCAGTACCTGATAAGGGGTATATATCAACATATAAGTATTTTGATTAACCGATGTCACGAGCTACAATTGTATCGTTAGCATTTCGACGTACACTATACAGTGGGTTTCTGTTATATTGTTTCAATGATTGAAATAAATTGATCAGTAAACGTCTCGAGTACACAGTGTAGACTTAACGAAACTACTGTATTTGATAGGATATACATGTTTTCCACTTTAATGATGTGGTATATGATCATATATTTCAATCTAAAAATATGTGTATCCTTCCCTGAATAACGCCAGTTGTTTGGTGTTTCTTTCAAAGCTGAAGTAAAATAATTTACTTAACTAGGACTAACTTTAATATTTCATGTTTACATGCAGACGACGATGACGACAGTGACGAATCCAAACCTCGACGGAAACAAAAGAAGAACGATGGCAAAAACGGCGAAAGAAAAAAGAATGGAAGACAAAGGGACGATAAACACGATAAGCGAAAAGGTTTATTTTGTATGTAGCCAACGTTGTGTATATATGTGTCTTGTTAGACGCAACAGGAGAGCTTAAGTCGTGCTTCTTCCCTCATTTCGCATGCCTTTTTTTCTTAAACTGATTTTTTGATTTGACCAAGTTCAAACTGAGGCATCATAGGGTTATGATTAATCGTGTTTTTAATTAAGTTGAAACAGAGGGTATGGCTTCCTGGCGAAAAAGGGCTAGACTAGCAATATCAGTGTTTTGCACCAAGCTAAGTGTGAAGCATTAGTCGACCAATTAGATTTAATGTTGTACAAATGAAAAGTAAGATATTCCTGTTGGTGGAGCAGAATAGAAGAAAGGTTTGGGGTTAATTAACAAGGTCATGTTTCTTTAGTACGAACTTAGATCTTACACATGTTATTTGTTATTGCAGATTAATTAATTGTATAGCCCTTGCAAACAGAAGGAATTAAGTAACATCAGAATCCTATAAGATTTTATAATCTGTGGCAATCAGTCAGTCTTTTTAGTTAGACATATACATGTAGTAAGCATTCAAATATCTGCATACACCAAAATTATTGTGTTATCACCAGTGATAATCTTATTGAAGCATATTACTTCACTTGTAGTAAAGAGAGAACGTAGATTTATTTTATTTCTATTTGTCGTTATTTACCAATATTGCGTGTCTTGATGTATTATGAACAAAACGAAAATCGTATATTCATGTAAACCAACAGTATCAAGCGCTGCTTAAACAGGGAGAGGGTAGGGGATAGGATGGTTTCCAGGTGACAGTATAGTCTTAAATATATACCGATTTTAGCCTGTATATATAATATAATTTAAAACGAAACTGCCACACGATATTTTTTGTTTTTTGCGTGTGTTCTAGTTTTGAGGGGAAGGGGCGCTATATCTGCCGATGATATTTAATTGTTATGGATAAGGTAACTTTTTTCTAGATTAATTCAGGATAATCTTATTAAAGGTCATGTATGCATGTGTAATATGTATGTATCTTTGGCATACATAAGCATTCCGCTACCACAGTTAACCCTTTCTTTATTTTAAAAATCTTGAATTATGGTGTGAAAGTGAAATAGCGTTACAAAAGGTAGTAATATTGAATTGAATTTCAGAAAATATGGCCATAATGATAAATACTTGCCATGTAGTAAAACAGACATTTGACCTACGAAATGGAAGTTAATTTTAACAGGTAACATTTTACACGTTCCGACATTTTGGTTATATAAATTTGTACAAAATTGGTTCCTCTTCACCCAACGATGCTTCAGAAATATGGAACAAATCCGTTCATTCCTACAGAAGAAGGATTTAAGAGAATTTGCTATGTTTCCATATTAGGCCCCGCCTCTAAGCTCCCAGGGGGGAGCAGACCCATGGTTTATACCAAATTTGTTCAGCATCCCCAAAGGATACTTCTGACCAAATCTGCAAAATCTCACTTGCTCTTCAGTTCATCATGGTCAGTGGTGTGCAAATAACCTTTAATTTTCAGATTGAAAATCCAATAACATTCGTTCTGTATGATGGAACATAATGAAAGTCAGTAAAAAGAAATAATAACGTCAAAGGGCTCGTTTTCAATAAAAAAAATAATTGAATTTTGATTCAAAATGGCTGCTTAATGCAAGCTTCTGATTGGTCGAAAATTAAATATCATCCGTTTTTTATGAAATTTGGCGTGAAGGTGTACGATGGCACTACAAACACAACTGTGGGGTTCGTTTTGTTAAAAAACTAAATTGGCTGCCATTTCCTAGCCTATGATTGGTCAAAATTTGAATATTGTCTGATTTTTATAAAATTTGGTTCGTACAGGTATAGCAAGGGACACCGGTCACTTTCGTAACCCGAGTCTCACATTTTGACAAAATGGCTGCCAGTTGCTAGCCTCTGATTTGTCAAAAATTAGATATCGTCCAATATTGATGAAACTTGGTATATAGGGATATTAGGAGACTGCAAATTTAACCGCATAGGTTTTGTTGTCATAGTTACCATACAACCATAAAAAGGGGATGTGCAGTTTTGCTATAAAAACTTTAAGTAGGATAAAGAAAGTCAGTCTACACTGTTAACGACAGCAAAAGAAAACGAATCTGATTGGAAGGAAGTACCCAGCGGCATTCCACAATGATGAGTACTAGGATTGGTTATGTATGTTTTATACGTGAATGGCCTCCCAAGAGTAACAATGAATGGATACCAAGTTATACCTATTTGCAAATGATAAAAAATATTCAACAGACCTGCTGAAAGCACTGGCAATATCCACGAGATACAACCAAATATGAGTAGCTGTAGCTACCGAAGCTGTAGCGGAGAGCGAAAACGGCGAGTGTTCATTTATGTGAATTATTGTGTTTAACGTTCACTTTTTAAATACCGAGACCTAATGACACATATAAACAACGGAGCCATTAAACATACGCTCTTCGAAAGGAGCTTGTAGTATTAATATAGTGGGCATATAAAATCGTGTGCGATGTTGGTTACTGAAGTTGTTAATTTCGTTTGGAAGTGAGTATCAGTCGGAGTATGGTAAGGGCCACTGTTTTGCAAATTGCAGTTTAAATAACAAACACGTTATAATGAATCAATATTGACTGATCTATCAGCTTCATTTTATATCAAACGAAATGTCTGATAAAAAATGTATTGAGACTTCTCGTTCTCTTCTCGTGTATTTGTCTCTTTTTTATGAAATAAGGTCGGACCTGGTTACAGACGAGGTTTGACAAAGCCTTGAAAAACAAGCATAAACTTCTAAATTGCGAAAGGTCAATTTTGTCAACAGAAGAAAATTCGCTTTTAATAATCTTTTCAATCTGCATGAGGCCAATTGGGTCTGTTTTACCGTCCCGTTTATTGCCGAGGGCCGATTTGGCAGAGTGCGTGAGTTCAAAAGTTAGAAATAATTACAAGAGTACACAATTGCAATATGTAAATCAAGGAAACAATAAAAGAGGTTCAATAATCTATGAGTCAATGTGACCATCACATTTTGATTTTGAAATAGAACATCGAATAGATTATTTCATCTCAATTCATCCTGACCATGTGTTGCTCATAAACTAAACTCATTTAGGTTACACGTATTTCTTGAAATTTATTCCCTGATGACTTAAAATATATGGGTAAACTGTCGTGCTTATGTATAAGTGATACATTTTGAACAAGGCATTTACTAAACAAAGAGCATGCTTGTCGGAAGCTATTTCATTTAACCGGTTACTAAAACTCGACCGGTTTGACAGCCCTACTTTATATAGAGGTGCATTTCATCAAGTCATTGTTTTAGGCATGGAAGGTTTTGACAGGAACATTTCTTTGATCCTTCACCAAAAAGCAGGTCACCGGATAAAAAAAAAAATCATTGTTTTTCCTGCAGCAAAGTTTTTTTTTTTTAAATTTAAACCTTACAAGAGATGTTCAAAGATCACACTCCGGCAGTTTAGGTCAATATGATCATAAAACGAATAGGGGAGGGAATCGATTTTCTGTAAAATAATAAAATACAAAAAAAAAAGAAAAAAAAAATGCTAATATCGTTTTGATATATTCTTTATCTACTGATAGACGTGCTTCGAATGCATTATAATATTAAGAACAACGAGATTCACATCAGTAAATACTCGCCGTTTTACATCTCTGCCATTTTGGATGTAAGTTACTACAGTACCCCGCATCCGACTATCCCCGTGATGATCGTTATATGCCTAAATCCATGTTACTTTTCCGTTTTCCCTTCGCCGCGAGGCGACATGAAACGTATTACACAAACAAAGCCAGTACATATTCCTTCCTTCATCGAATCGTGGTGACGAAGAATAGTTATTTTTTATCAATTTTGTAACTTGACCCTCCGGTATGTTGAATTTAAATAATGCTACCAGAGGTTGTAACGTCACAAAATGTTAAAGCATTGAAATCATGAGACGACCAACATTAGAAGAACCACCCACTTCTCTTTAACTGCCTATTGAGGTCAATAAAACCTTATGTAACTAGAAACAGTCATATAACATTCAGAAGCAAAGTATTCCAACATTATATTTAAACTACTAACTTCTGCGTAACTGAAATATAATGCAAACTTCCCTAAGAATCAACATATTTTTATTTATACTATAGAGCTGCAGCAGAGGAAATGTAACTTTTATATTGTCAGAATTTAATTTGCGTATTTTTGTTTATTGTATACTGTGTATTTAAGTATGATTGATAAGGATGAGCGATTTGTTTACGTACTTTGTATTGTTTACAGATGGATGCGATACCGACAATAAAAAATGTAACTCAGAAATGCCACCTCCCATAGATAAAGCTGGTGTTGCTTTACCACATTGCAGTAGCAGTAGTGAACGAGGTCAGCAGTACCTGATAAGGGGTATATATCAACATATAAGTATTTTGATTAACCGATTTTACATGCTACAATTGTTTCGTTAGCATTTCGACGTACACTATACAGTAGGTTTCTGTTATATTGTTTCAATGATTGAAATAAATTGATCAGTAAACGTCTCGAGTACACAGTGTAGACTTAACGAAACTACTGTATTTGATAGGACATACATGTTTTCCACTTAAATGATGTGGTACATAATCATATATTTCAATCTAAAAATATGTGTATCCTTCCCTGAATAACGCCAGTTGTTTGGTGTTTCTTTCAAAGCTGAAGTAAAATAATTTACTTAACTAGGACTAACTTTAATATTTCATCTTCACATGCAGAAGACGATGACGACAGTGATGAATCCAAACCTAGATGGAAACAAAAGAAGAACGATGGCAAAAACGGCGACAGAAAAAAGAAAGGAAGACAGAGGGACGATAGACACGAAAAGCGAAAAGGTTTATTTTGTCTGTAGCCAACGTTGTGTATATATGTGTCTTGTTAGACGCAACAAGAGAGCTTAAGTCGTGCTTCTTCCCTCTTTTTGCATGGCTTTTTTTTCCTTAACTGATTTTAGGATTTGACCAAGTTCAAACTGAGGCATCATATCTTTGTGCAGGTATATAATACATATCGCTCCCTTAGTCATAGCCTGAAAAGGAACCAGTCTGTCTTGAAACGTTGCGATACGTTTAATACTTACATATTTTCGTGTGTAAGAGCAAAACTTGGTAAAAGATATTTCCAAACTGATGAATCTTATTTTAGATATTGTTTGGTACACCACTTCTTTCGTCATCATTCCATTCCGTCCACTGCTGTGCAGATATTCTTTTCCCTTTCAACTACAAAGTGAAGTTTGTTTTTGAATTCAAAACATTTGCTAACAAACTGGTTTATTCTCAAAAGAGAGCATGATTTTATCGTTTTCCATGACAAACTTGAATACATGGGCAGGTTACATTAAACAACGGGCAAGGATGTCGATCAAATACTTGTATAAACGTCTATCGCTATATCCATATAATCTATAATCAATAGGTTTTCATTACAAGAAATCTTGTAAAGAAGCTCCAAACAATATCTTAAATGTCTGTCTGTCTGTCTGTCTGTCTGTCTGTCTGTCTGTCTGTCTCTCCTAATGAAGACAATTATGCTGTTATAGCTCATAATTGTTTAGTCAGTAACTATTTTTGATTAGTATCATTAATTTTGATATTTTATAAGATAACTGATGTAACTACACACATACTTAATCTTTTCATGCTAGCATATGTTTATCTTATGAAATAATACCAACTCTGTGTATTCAATGTGTGGGTTTGGCGGAACATTGTTATAGATTATCACAGTGAATTTTCAGTTTTTTTCGTTCGAACAAGTTTTTCATCGCGAGTACGTGGATAAAAAAGAAAGGCCAACGCAGGTTGACTCGACGTTTTATCTTCCTGCAAGGGATGAGAAAACTGTTCGAACGACAGGAATAAAATGAAACTACACACCTGAAATGGTGTTGTTATTCTCACAACATTTTTTCCGTTATTTTGTATTGATACGTTTATGAAAGACTAAATTCTTACGCGGATCACGTTTGTGTCGATACTATTTCCGGTTTCGGACGTCATATTGGTCGAGCTGACTTTCTTTTTTTTAAGAAATATGTTCCCAAGTGCTTTTCAATGGGAAACTCCATTCTCAAGTTCTTCTCAGGTTGTTTCCAGTCGTTCTCAATTTCCTCTCATACTGGCAATCAATGATAATGGATTATTATGTTTCCAGTAGGTTGTATAATGTTATATAAATGACAATTTGTTTTCCTTCCTTGTCGTCGACTTGTTGTTCGTACGAATTTCTACGAAAAATGATCATTGATCTAGAAAATAATGATAGAGGATTGATACCGAAATTACAACATGAATTTTAGAAACAAAATACGGTAAGTAAAATGAAACAACACTCCACATACATTGTATGGATACGCTTAATGAGTTGTAATATGAAAAGTTGATTTATTTGATATTTATTTTAATTTATCAATATTGAGTGTCGCGGTGCAATGATAACAGAAACGCCGTGTAGTTGGAGGAGGTAGCTTTAGCATAGCTTAAACATACATTAACCTAGCCTGCGTAGATACTTTGATCGAAATTGATTAGGGCCTGATTTACAATTATCATCTGACAGTTTCCTTTAGTAGATTGGCAATATTATCAAGGCAATTGAAACGTCTGTCCCAATATTAATATATACAACCAAAAAGGAAGACGAGGTCATGATGCGGTGAATTCCGTTTAGATAAATTCAACATAATCTGATTAAACATCACGTCTACGTGTGTATAATATTTATGTATGCTTAGCGTACATCAGCAGGTTTCCAAGTTAACCCAATCTTTCTCAAACAAAATCACTTAAATTATTAAGTAAAATAGCGTTACCAATGTTAGTATCATTGAAATAATCAAAATCTACTGGTGGTAAGTAATGTAGTTATAGTTATTTGGATAAAGCGATAAAAAGTGAAGTGTTTACACATATTTGATTGCAGTACTTGCTAATCATTTCATGTTACACGCTGATAAGTAATCAAGTCTCTTTTATAAAATTCGGTAAATTTTTGCTATCATTTGAGAATTAATAATTTCTTTAGCACATGTTGTGAATTAAAATTTCAAATTGTATTTGAAAGGGAAAAAAACTCAGCACAGAAACGATCGACGAAGAGTGGGGACGACAGAAGTGATAAAGGACCGGAAGAGTGTTATAATTGATTGAGACTTATTGATTGATTAAGCAATCGTTTCCAATGAATTTGAAAGCTATAATCATAAACACGTTGAGTCCTTACCGAAAAAAGAAAGTGCCGCTTCGCAAGATCACATACGTTATATTACAGAGGGTCGAGCTGCGGTATTGGAAGAAGTATATATCTATATTTCTATGAATTGTCAAAGAAGCCTCGTTCGATCTACCACTGCCTTTTTTGTCTGTCTATCTATCTGTCTGTATGTCTCCCTGTTTTTTGGACAATTTTAAATATTGTTATAAATGCGGATGTTACTTTATTTGATCATGACCAAAAGAAATGGAATCATAGCAGGAAAGTAATAAAAACGATGAACACAAATATATAAGACAAGTGGGTGGCAGACAATGCCGTTATAGCTCAGATCTGTTCAGTTTGTTACTATTTTGTTATTATAATAAATTTGGAACAATTCATAGATTAGAAGCCATTACAATTTTGTTATATGACCGATGCTATAACACACTTACTCAATATGATTATACTGGCATCGGTATGTTTTATTAAGTAAAACCGACTCTGTATCCCATGGGTGTGTTTAATGGAGGATGGTTAATCGACTCCTTATTTTCCTTCCTCGTGGTCGATTTGTTGTTCAAATTACTTTCTACAAAGCAAATATATAATTTAAGAATGACAATAGTGATGGATGCTTAACACAATAAACAATATACATCTTTGAACAAGTATTGTTAGCGGAATAAAACAATCATAAATACATAAGTAACAAATATATACACTTTGTATTTCTGGGTTCAAAGACACAGGTGTAAGCAATCAGAATGACTACTACAATCTTTTTATGTCAAACATGAAACATTTCAGTAGATGATGACGATTCCTCTGATCAAGACAGTGAGAAGACAAATAAACATCACCAAAGTCATAGACGCGGCAGTGCAGATGACGGAAAAACACAATCACCGAACTGCACAGGTAAGTTCAGGGTAATGCGAAATCCTGAATCGCCTTTACAAATTGATAGCCATTATCAAAATTTCCGTGAAGCTTTTCTGAATGTGTTCTAAGATTTAAGTCTACAATGTTAATTCCAAACTTTTCCCTGCTATTTCAAAGCAAAGCGTCGATTAAATTTTACGGTTCCTTAAATATATCTACTATTGCATTTGCAGTGTATATGTCAAGTTTTCTGGATAGAAGATTGGAAAATAATCATTATAAAAATATAAGGGAAAGTAAAATTCGGTTCGATGGTTTTATGGTTCAGCGAGAATCGAAGCTTTTCCTGTTTTGTTTTTTTCTTGCACTCTTCGGGTAGAATAGACTTTTCTATTATACTTTTTTAAAAAAAAAAGAATAGTTTTATTATACGCTGATATTCTTTGACTTCTTAAATTTATAAAACTTAAGCATAACGTTGATATTTTCCTTTTAACCTTGTCTCTTTGACAATTCATAAAACCATGTCAATATCATATATAGTGTGTATATTTTACAGAGAACCAACAAATGCATGAATCGAAATCACCAAAAGAAAAGGTAATCATACAGTTTTTCGAATTTTCTAAATTGCTATGACGACCCGAGTTCTCACAAAATACTTTCGAATCCTTTAACGGTCCTAAATTGGATATCGACATCCTTAAATTGGATAACCTGTTTTATTCATCTATTTTAAGGGTACGTCTTCTATTTCGGTTAGCTTATGAGGTTACAACCTTATTTGAGAACTTGTCAATTAAAATCTATTCGCTACGTATTTAATGTCTTTTTTTTCTGCAGGTCGTTTATGACTGTTTTATGCATTAATCTGATAATTGGACTCCCCAAACACGTGTTATTGCCAACTTGCAGGAAGAATAGGTATTGCATGAACGTCAGTATAAACTGTAAATACTAGATGATACGTTTTAACTTCAAACATTGCTAATGAATGTTACTACCAAGAAGATCCGAGAACGATCAACCCATTTTTATCTTACAACGGCATCGACTTCCCAAAATATTTTTTTTCTGTGGTGATTTGAATCATTTAATCCATATGGCATGTTATTTATATATGCTATCACTTTTTTCTCATTTTTTTTTACGATAATCTTCTGATCCACTGTACTGTAGTTATTTGTGTGGTAGTACTAGATCGTGAATACTTGACAATATTTGTTAAGTTGTTTTTATTTATTTTGTTTATCAATTTTTTTAACAGCAATATCTTCTTAATGATACATCTGCCGTACATTTTGAGGCGCATCATGGAGGTGTCCACTTCCTACACACCTTTGCGCAATCAAACACGGAAAACGTGCGACCTCTACATATTGCAGCATCGTTAGGGCTGAAGCGAAATGTTACCTACCTACTGCAAGCTGGATGGGACTTGGATGAAAAAGATCAACACGGCGCGACTCCTGTACAAAGGGCGCAAAATGGATCACTTGCAGAGTATATGAACACATTTTTGCCTGAAGAAACGAATCCCGTTGAACTGCATCCAAAAGGTACTTTGTCAATAAATTGATATGTGTCGTTCTATAACCAAAGACCTGACGATCGACCTTCAGATATATTGATAATTGTCCGGATACAGAAAATTCATCAATTAACATCCATGGTTTTATTATAAATCTATGCCGCGTGTTGTTTATGCACGGAAAGAAGATTGTTTATCAATAGACAGTTCTGCAAAATCATATTGTCCAAAACGTTGTGATCAATCATAAAAGAGAAACAAGGAGAAGTCAACACCTCGCTGATCATCAGCTTTATCGTTGGAAAAAACATTGATTTTGTAATGTTAAGATTTGGGAGATGAATACCTGAGTGACAACATATTCAGTAACAATATTTGTGTGCAAACGTCAATGGTGGCCCAAAATCTCTCATACGTTTTCTGCAATTATTTATGATTATGAATAACACCATTGACTGGTCAAAATATGAACGTAATTCTTATGTCACCCAGTGACGGTTGAAAGTATAATAAAACATTTATCATTAATGCGCATTCTGGTTAAGCCGTTTCTGTCATAAGTTCAAAGACAAATGGTTGTTGGCATGGTTGTTAGGTTAAATTCGGATCACGAGCACATTTTTGCTGTGTCAATAAAACCATGTTCTTTTCCGGATAAACACTTCTTTATCGATCTATCCTCAAATGTGGAAACGAACATATATATTTTTTTCTATGTTAACAGGCACGAAAAAAGAGTTAATGTCATGATAAAATGAATTGTTAAATTCAAGGAACAATTATATTATCAATATATAATTAATATTCTGATTCCATACAATTGACTTATCATCACGGTTTAATCGTCGCAGAAAATAAATGACGTGTTGTTATGCGATGCGATACACCCAAACGATGATATGCGAACAGCGATTGATGTCCATAAGGTACTTAACTGTCGCGAAAACGATGAGCGTTTAATGAAAATGATTGATTTCACAGTCGTTTACAGAATAAACGTTTGTTTTTCATTCACTTGTAGCAGACGATAGGTATGATGCATGCGAGGTGTTTCCTATAACCATGGACAGGGTCGATCTATCTACCAGGCAGGTCTACTGGCCTTCGTTTGAGGTATAGTATTAGTATTCATTTAATTTGTGTATATGGCTAAGTTTATATGTTACATAATATACCCCAGTTATATACAATATTCTACTCAGATAATATATTTTGCTTGCCATTGGTCATAAAGGGCTGGAAAAAAGCTAACAGTATTTTCCACAGGGGATTATAACTGTACTTACTTTTCCAAAGAGCAATATCATAGTTAATGGCTTTCTGAAAATATACACAGATACTATTTATCAAATGGATTTACAAAAAAAATAAGATCTTCATTTCTTTTGTAGTTGCGGAAAACATTTAAAAGGGGAGCGCACAAGCCGTTTTTATTCACATCTCCTTACGTTACCACATACGAAGTTGTCTGTCAACAGCAAGTGTACGGAGTGTTGTGGCTACTTAGTCATTACGGGAGAGACATGGTTACCTGTTTGGAAGACATCTGTCTACCAGATTGGAGCATTCAACACTTCCGTGATTCCAAGACTGGGAAGCTTGACGTGCCAACATGGCTTCACAACCGCCATCATAATCAACAGCAGTCTGGTATATTGATTATGTATCTATATAGGATGTTGTAAACGATCTCATCGCCGGTGCTCTTTCTTTGTGTTATGATAGTATAACGCTAATGTATAGCATCATCTAGCTCTGAAACCTACCATGATTAAGACGCGTTTCTGTTTACTGGTGCAAATATAAGTATATATTTACCTGACTTTTTATATGAAAAGTAATAAAATTAGTTTGTGTATATTAATAATGAAAATAGCTTAATTTATATGCAGCCATGAATAAGTCAAAACTATTTTAATGGGAAGCTCTTTAACTAGAACACGTTTCCTTAGCAACGAACGTGCCCAGGCATTATTTGTTCTTGATTAAAGCGCTTTGCAAATGCAGCAGATGTTACCGAAGATGAATGTCGCTTCTTTTGGCCTTGGTTGGTCCGATCACCTCAGAAAAATAGTTTTGACAGTCAGTGCTTAAAACCGTTCTGACTATTGACTGAAAGGGCATAAATGTACTATAAAATATATAAGGAATTGTAAGACAATTTTCTCATTGATTGTGGTGCAAAGTAAACCGTCCTTTTGACTTTCTTGATAGAGAACCCTACTCCACCAAACTGGATCCGATCAATTATAGAAGGGAACATTGAAGATTTCAAAACAGAGCTTCAAAGAGGTATCGAACATCTTAATGATGGCTGGACCCCTTTACACTTTGCTATTTTGATACACCAGCATGACTTGGTTCGGCTTCTCTTGGAAACACGAAGGGGTGATTTGGAAATGAAAACACGTACGCTTCTACCAGGGTTTATTCTGCAGAAACTGAAAAATCGATGTCAGTTTGAATATAACTACGTATTCAAATACACTACTGGATTCACCCCTCTCTTGCTTGCAACGTTTATTGGAGATAAGGTTGCAATTGATATACTTGGTAAACACATGGACACCTGGCAGCTAGACATGGAGGATTGTCTCACTCTAGCCTACTCCGATGACACAGAAAACAATTTACTGGAAATCATGTGTGGTTTAGGAAAAAAGCATGTGTGTGAAAAATATAATTTGAACGTGAAGCTTCACGCTGTATACGAAAAAGACTTTCCAAACAGAAGAATCCTCATTAGGTCATCAAATGACATGCATCGTAGAATTGAAGAAAATCTCGTTCCTGTCAGACTGATACTAGACAATGAAAATATCATCCGAGAGTCTCTCAAACCAAGTACAACTGATAGTTCAGCTAGAGACTCGGTATTTCTTGATAGAATAATAGAATCAAATGCAGACTTTCTTTGGAAAAGACACAGCAACCTCAACGCAATCATGCCAGGTCATACATCGTCGTTGTCGGAAGAACATCGAACCGACGAAGTCATGGTGGTCCTTCATTGCAGTCACAAAGGCTTCATTCATACACATGAACTTCCCTTCAAAAAACACCTTGATAAAGACGGCGAACGTGTCCCTGTGCATGTTATACAGGGGCTATTTAAACTGGGACCTTTACAAAGTAGTAGCCAGTCAGTCAACGACTCTGAAAGAGAAAAGGGCAAAATACAAACAGGTTATAAGATCAAATATGTTCCAACGGACACGATGGCTACCCTTGGTATGATGGTTAAAGATCGGGGAGGAAAAACTGGTATCCTAACATGTGCTCATACATTTTTAACCGAACTTTTGAAAACTCCAAACTTTCCGGGATGTGACAAGCTGTATGAAAAGGATGGGCCTTTACAAGTTGATGTTTTCCTACGAAAGCCTGAAATCTTGGTGTCAGTTCACGAGGATAAGAAATTAGGGGCAGCAGCAGCACAAACAAGGTATTATAAAACTATGATACAAAATCTAATTATAAATATATATCAAGATAGGTGAATGGTATATACGATATTAAAATTTTGTATAGCACACGCATGTGGAACATTATTTCAAACTATGTTAGAATATTTTAACCCGATCTACAGGGAAGGTACGTATCCTGCAAAAACTCGAGAGTGAACTACATTATACGTTTCAGTTGTTATTTTTTTCTATTTTTATTCTATTATTAATTTTATTCTCACATAATTTGCTGATGCAGGGGCAATAGAGTATTTCCATCTTGTTTAAATTTGTGGGTATCGATTATTTTAAGCAAGAAGTATATTGTATAGCGTGAAGACATTATTTCGGCGCTTCTATGTGTATGGTAAAATACAGTACATTACTTTAAATTTTATTGGCAAATGATTTTAAGTGTTTTCTCATATTAATACGTCGTTTTTACCACAGTTTGAATGCAGCACAACAGGATATGGAATTGGATGAAGAACCACTTGTATCATCAGGAAGGTACTACCATACAACAATTTACATAATCTGTATGTTGTTGAAATATTTTGTTTTATCAATTGTATTGGAACCTCATAAAAAAAGCTTCAACATCAGAATACCATAGTTTATATTAAGGGTAACAGCTGCAAGGACAACTTTACTTATTGATGTCAGTTTTGTTGCTTCAGCAAAAAATGATTGACACACATTATTTAAACTCACATTCTAAGCAGGGGTATTGCATGTCATCCGTCTTTTCTTTGGACGATTTTTTCACACCAGAACAACTTATGAACATTTTATTTTTACAGTAGCTATCTTAAATGAGGGCTTGCTTAAGTCAACAGTCAGAAGATAATTTTATGTCTAAATCATTTTAAAACATCGTGTAATTGAAGTTTGATATGAGACCAATAACGTTGAAATGTTTGAAAATGAGAGCGAAACGTCGACTTTGAGGACAGCATAGGTAATAGTTTCAAGAGGCTTTATTGAGTGAATTCAGCTTTAACACTATTTTCTATAAAACGGTGAGGGTTCATGATAGTTTGCCAGTATTATGAAGTATTACAAACTTTCGGAATTAAATTACCCTGATCTTTTGTCAAATAAAGTTCAAGAGGAAGCGACCCATGTCATCTTAATTTTCATGAATATCAATTTCACGTCAATATTTTTATTTTCTCATTTATATGTATTGGAATTCGAATGGATGAGATATAGACAATATACATTTTTATACAATATGCTACATTTTTAACTTTCTCGCTCAAAATCAAGTTTAAGTTTTTAAGAAAGAACAAAATAATTCTTAAAAAATGACAAGTGTACTTTGCTGCATTTCCTGTAATATGATTATAATTTTTTTTTTCAAGTTCTGATTCTGATTGTGAAATGGAAGATGCAGAGCTCACCAAAAGGTGAGTTGAGTTGTCATTATAACATTGATTTGAAAGAGACCTATGTCAAAGGGAAGTTTGAAAACAAAACAATTCAATGTGGTAAGCATTGTAACGATAGTGTCAGGTTAATAAAAATATACGTGACTTTACAAGGTTCAAAGAAAGGACAACGACCTATTTTTGACCGAATGTAATTTCCGTGTGTGCGACAATCGATGACTTTCACTATTTCATCCTTGTCTCAGTTCCTTATTTGAGGACGTGACATTTATTTGATATTGAATGGCAAATATTATCGTTGAAACAGACGCCAAATTTCTTCCATAAACACCTCGTTTTAGTTTTGTTTCAATTGCATAATTTTTATTCTTTCATTATTAAAGTTTACCCTACTTATATTGATACTGGGTTCGAGTTGCGGTTTTGTTCACACTTTGTTTTTTAAGGAAATTTACATGTTTAATCGACTTTTATAATGTTGATTTAAGTATTAGTATACAGTTATTGAATGGGTATGAGGGAAATAGCAAATGTATGGTCCCCTGATGTAAAAAACTATTTTCAAAGGCGGCAAAGCCGAGGAAAATGCCTTTTTACCAAGGGGAACCACACATTTGCTATTTCCCGAATTACCCATTCAAACAAAGAGATTTATTGATTCATTTCTTCAAACAATTTAAGACAGAATAATCATATTACAATCGGAAGTGCTGTATGTTGTTGTTAATGATATCTTCGTATACTTTTTTTTTTAAGTTTTCATTAAACTTGCGTGGACACTTATTTACTTCGGTGCTTGCTCTATCCTGATCGTCGACATATGCTAAGTTCAGTAGAGGTTTTA
This sequence comes from Crassadoma gigantea, assembly GCA_032360845.1. Lineage (NCBI taxonomy): Eukaryota > Metazoa > Mollusca > Bivalvia > Pectinida > Pectinidae > Crassadoma > Crassadoma gigantea. The sequence continues at coordinate 16,258 of JAULCA010004353.1, forward strand.
TAAATAGTTTTATGTTACTGAAGGGAGATGTCGAGGTCAATTTAAACTATCAATTACAAATGGACATGTCATTACCCGGGATCGTGTTAAAGATAAAGGAGAAAACGCTTATCAAACATCATTAATATGTGACTCGAAACAATTGTGAGTGGATAAACAGAATTTATATTATAAAAAGAAATATATTTGTTTCGAATAAGATCATGGCTGTGACAAAAAAAAGGATCAACCAGCAACTTTGAGATACAAGCATATAAGAATGTCCGTCACCAGTTGACATCTCTCAAATATATCATATTACTGTAAGCAAGGTTTTTAAAACTGAGACATGTTTACACCGGATATAGGGAAAGTGAGAAATTTTATTAAAGTAGTGACTGTTATAGCAAAGAGGTAGGTGCGTTAATGGTCATTTTTGGCCCCACCTTCGATTTCTTTGATTTTGATACCAAGTATACATAACATTTGACATCTACAAAAAGTGCAGTTTTAAAGAATTTCGGCATTGCATTGCCTAGCAACAGCCCTGAGAACCCACCCATAATTTGTAGTAGGTTTTTACCTATTTTGTGGGGTTTGGTTAACATTTGGAAAGAAAATTGTTTTAAAGGTTATACATTATAGGCTGATTGCAGTGTACAATGAACTTAACTTTAATGAATCAACAATATCCTACATTCTATTTCATATTTTTCCATAGCAACCAGCTTCTGACCATCGCAACCATTTGTATACCATTTACCAGACCAACAATGCCTGGTTATAATACAATGGAAACAACAGTGTTGGCTTTTACAAGAAAAAATATTAACAAATTCTAGCAACATACTTTAATATGATGTTACATCCATCTTTTATTCCTTAGCAACCAAATACCATTCATTAACAACCACAGTTTAATCCATAGCATCGGTAGATAAATAGTATCCCCGTGTTAATAGCAATGTAGGATATCAAAAGGACACAAAGTCCTAAGCTGAAGTTGAAGTAAGCTTAGATATGTATATATGTACCAATTAAAAAGCATTTTAACGAAGCATTAACTATGACAAATCAATCTGGGAAGATGGAATCCAAAAGTATCACACTTTACATATTGTACTTAATCATATTCCCACATAGAACTGACTTATCACTGTATTCTTCCTCACTTGCATTACTTTAATCCATTAGTACTGGACCCTCTATGTAGTTTGACCAGTTCGTCACTCTCTTTAAGCTGTCAGAATGCCTGGCATATCAAAGATACCAAAGTATTGATGATATGTGGCCGCATGTTCCAACAACTCTTGCCCCAGCACAACATTGGTTATACCAGCTCTTGACCACTGCAGGACTATATTTCACCCACAGCCAGTACATCATTGATGATGTGTGGAGACTTTGCACAAGCACCCTCAGAATGCCAGGGATGTCTATGTTACAACAATCATGAAGTCCCCATCATCTTTTATGTGTAGTGCTTTGCCATTTGTAGCTGGTATACACCGATGGTAATGTCACGAAGTTCTTCTTCTGACATTGAGGGGATATCCTTAATAATATCGGTGCCTTCGGTACCAATTTAACACAATAAGTGATTTTAAGCATTTTTTTGTGGTTTTGACCGTTTGCCGAACAAATTCATACAATTTTTTCCGAGTTTGTTATCAGATATTTATGAATGTTTGTGGAATTTATAAAAATATAAATTTCTTTTAAATTATGGAAGTAAAATTTCTTAATCATATTTTCTTTACTCAGAAAGGCGATTTTAGTTACCCCTACCCCGTATATTCTAATGAAAAAATACTCATTTTTCACCATTTTTTTGCAGATTAAACGCTTGATTTAAAAGTTCTGCTTTTGAACTTTTTTTGATATTTAGTGAATCAAAAGAAAATGTGTTTCTCTTTCAAAATCAACCAAAAAAGGGGGTCCGTATGCTTATTTTTTTGTCCCATTATTATTTGTCATTTTTCACCTTATTCAGGATCAAAGGTCAAAATTGCTTCAGTTACACTAAATATGTAAAATAAAACCAATAATGTATATTTTAACTTTGCTACAAGTTATTTTTATCATATTAAACATTATAAAGCTGTACATAAAAATTGAACGTGTAACAATTAAAAATGGCGACACCATGCCAACCTAGATGATTAATCTAGTGCCAAAAAAGGTAAAATGTTTCCTTTTTGTGAAGCGCGAGGAATATGCATTAATACATATTTTTAAAATGGCTGCCGAATTGGTTCTACAAACAACAGGCATCTAGTTTTTTGACAAATTTTCAGATGTGTGTTTGCTATTGAACCTGATCATAATTTGTTAAATATTACAAAAATCCGTTACACAAGATCAAAACGAGACTTGAACGCGATTGAAATCTCAGAAGAGTACATTCTTAATCCTATTACTTGGTACATGTAATACAGAACCTGGACCGTTTTTCCGGTCCGTTCAAACACAAACGCAACGTACACGGAGCGCATACGCAACGGAAACAAAACGCAAACGCAACGCAAACGCAACGCAAACTCAGCGTTATATTAAATAGTATATTGCACAAACAACACTGATTTAACTTTCATTAACAATAGTGAATTAATCCCAACTACCATCTGGTCTTTGCTTTTACCTGAACTTTGCCTTATTATTGTTTAAAAGTGTGGTCATCCCTGTTACCTGCGGCTATTGTTATTTCGAAGGTAAAGACCACAAAGCTACTACCTGTGGTTTCAGGCACAGTGACCCTGGAATTTGCTTCAGTTGGTTTGTTTGGATCTATCCCGCTGTGTAAAGACACGGACTAAGTCCGTGGTAAGAGTTATATTAGATGTTTTGAGTATATCGACTTTAATTCGGCGTTGTATAGATATCAGAATCTGAGAATTTAAGAAGTATAAATTAGATATTCAGTGGTTAACATCATTTCTTTAAATAAATGCCCCCCTTCCTTAAAACTGCACCCGAGAAATGGCTTAGGCTTTCGGATCCCTGTGGACGCAAACACGTCCTTTGGCGACGTAACTTGCATGAAATCTGATAATTTAGAAGTGTAAATAAGATATCACAACCAACGCTTGAAGAAAATAATTACTCCAACATATCCGAATAAGTTCAAACAAACATCATTGTAAATAATTGAAGAGCTAATACTACTTTTAATACGTCTCTGATTGAAATTTACGTAACGTTTTAACTTAGTTCAATTATTGAACAGGGGAAGTATAAAGACGACCACCGTGCATGGGAGTGAG
>JAULCA010004463.1:0-19846 GCA_032360845.1 Crassadoma gigantea
TTTATACCTTCACTTCAGGTCTGAACCAATACTTTATACCTTCACTTCAGGTCTGAACCAATACTTTATACCTTCACAATGAATTGAGTGAACTACAACCTATGTAAAACGATTCTGTGAATGTAAATGGAGATTTTCTTTCAAGTTCTAGCTAAATGAAAGCTTATGAGAATTGTCAGTTGGAAAAGTTTGTAAGTATAAAACCTCTGTAAATAAAACCAGTAAACACACATTAAAGAAATAATTATTACCTGCATCATGTAAGTCCTCAACATTCCTCAGACACAGATAGCACCAAACGATATCTAGGCAAAGGACAGCATAGTTGTCAACAGCATTGAGGATATCTGCTCGACACTTTCTGTAATAATTCAAACACAAGAGGCCCAGAGGCTATATAACACTCACCGTAATTTTCAGGTAACCATGGCAAAATATTCTCATCAATAGAGGCCAATACTGGTACCCTATCTGTATTTGATGCTTGTTTCACCACTACATATCCTTTTTGTAAAATAGCAAATACCAGGTAATTTTCAATGGTTACTTTTAATCTATAAGAACACTGTAGAGACCAAATGTACTGTTCAATAGAGGAGGGTATTTGAGTACTAGTAGTAAGATTTTAAGGTATAAGCTGCTCTAACCTAAATTCCTTATCGGCTTCCAGCAGCAGTAGTAGGGCACGGCCATACTCCTTCTTTTTCAGAGCTGCCCTTCCCTTCTCATGTAAAGTCATCGCCAGTGTGAGAGCCTACAAAAAATATCATCAAACGGTTAACATTTCATCACCTGTGACATTAATGGTTACAACATAGCAGCTACAGTTAATGCCTATGTTGAGATACAGAAACATACACTGTATACAAAAGATTTTATGTTGCAATATTGTTTATATTTACTATATTTTTTTGTAAATCTCTGATTTTAAAAGTACAGCTTAGATAATCCATCCTTCAGAATTTCAGAAACTTTTTTTTTATTAATAAAAATAAGATTTTTTAGTCATATTCAGTTAACATAGCAGATACTAAATGGATAACGAGGCTTACTGTACATATATATATATTCATCATAGAAATACTGTGTTGTGCAGTGTCATAAAGCCATCACAGAAATTATGTTCATGAAATGTGTGTAACGTCACTCTGGAAATGGCGTCATAATCAAATAGGAACAATCAAAGTGACGTCACATTATTGTGAAGCAGATGCAATTTCATCATTTTAGAGGCGGCCAAGTGCAAAATATTTGTTTCAGATCACAATTATACAGTTTACTTTGTATTAAATGATAAAAAGAATCTGTCATTCATTTCCTTTCATATTAGATAATACTGGTTTTGGAATTTTTCGTATTTGCTCGCCTAAATTTATGACAGACCCTGTATATATAGAATGTCTTACCATTATACATATTCGTATTATATCAGAGCATTCAAGCATCAAAACTATGTTTGTTTTTCTTGTTTTTTGTGTTTTACATTTACATTCAACAAAATGAATTATAAATTATATTTTTAAGGATGATGTTGTAACAGATACAATACAAATAAATAGCAATATTCCATGACTTTATTGTGTTGATCTTATTTACACATGAGTTCAAAGTTGTTTATCAGTTTTGTAACTGATCAATGAAATTCCATCTCTATTCACATGTTGTGTTTTTAAAAATTGTTCATACCTGCACTAAACTTTATTAATGTATATAACAAATGTTTTCCATTTCGTAAAAATTATCTCTGATTTACTGAAAAATTTGAAATACTTCAATCATAGAAGATTATTAAAAGCAGGCAATTAGTTTCCATATACAAATGTACAATGTACATGCCTGATTTTCTAGAGATCAATCTGTGAGTTTTATATTCATTGTGAGAGAAACTGGTTGAAGACAAGACAAGTTTTTTCAATGGGTTTTGTTGTTTATGATTTTACCAACCAATTTGTGGCTTCAATACAAGGCAACTGCAGCTGCTGGCAAAATATCATGACTCTACCTTTCTAAAAACAATTGACCCCTTTGACCCCTGTGACCTCTGTGACATCTGTGACCCAGGAAGCTACCACACAAATACCATGACTCTATAATATTGGTTCATCAGAGCAGATATGTTAAAGCTGACAGTGTAAGTTAAAAAGCTTTCATTGAGATTTAAAAAAACAGTTGGGTTTGTTTGTTTCTGGTTTTGAGATCTTTCCCAGTGACAACCTCTTCTGGCTGTCGTATCTAAGGAAGCACCAACATTTTAAAATGTACTTGCTTGGTAACAAGTACAGGTCTCACTGGGTATAAAAAAATGCACTACCTATCATTTGTTCAATGTGTGTTATTGTATGTTCATTTGATAAATTTCTGTACATATTATCACATTGCTTGTGTGTTTTTCTTTATTATATAAGTTTATCTGTCTTCTTCCTTAACTGTGTCTGTTGGAGAAAAAAGTATTTTCTACCTCTGTGGTAGCTTATGAATAAGAAGTTAAATGTGGCAATGATACATGCAATTGTTATGTAAAGTCAAACATCTTAAATGCAGATTTATTTTAAATACATGTACCAGAGGACCATGTTGAGCCGACAACGGTTCAGTAGCAGCTAGCTTTACCTTTTTCTCTGCTGTTGGTAAATTCAGCGGTCTTCCTGATTGGTCTGCTATCTGGATATCATAGTCACCTGGAAGTGTTCATGATAATGGTTAATTTACCCCCTTTCTCCCCTATGTAACTTTAGTTTTTAGACTCTACCATGCATTGATTGATCTGGATGAGTTCATTATGGTCTACAGTGGTGAAAGAGTTAAAAAAAATACTTGTCATTCAGGTATTTCTTTTCATACAAGTTAACTATTTTCCTGAAATCACTCTTGCAGGGTCAATACTTAATCATAATTTGTTATTTGTTCAAGTTTCTTATTAATTTGTTTTTTGATACACAGTTATGATAGTGACTAAATTATAGATTGTATGTGAATTTGAATAATTTAATGGTACTTTAATTTTCATTTAACTTCAAGCTTTTATTAAACCTAGAAACCAACTTTAAACAATTTATAAAACTACACCCTAGAATATGATAGTATAGCTGTACTATTTCTTAGGACCGCTGGGGTCAAATCAACCTTGTTCAATTAAGAAATGTTTGTTCTTCCTCAGTAATGCTTTTGATTAAAGTTTGCACAATCCACTCAGGTAATTAGGGGTACATGTATTAGCATCTTAGAGCAAAATATTAGATAATTTTCCCCTTTGGGGCCTGGCCTTCCTAGCCCTAGGGGTCGAACCAGCCTCATTTATTTAGGAAATGATTGCCCTCCCCCAATAAAGTTTCAGAGCAAATTTGGTTAAAATCGTCTCTGGTGTTTAGGAGATGCATTTTAATGCAAAACTTTAGCTACATGTAAGTTCCCCTTCAGGCCTTTAGGGCCCAGCCCCCCTGGCCTCAGGGGTTGAACCAACTTCATTTACTTAAGAAATGATTGCCCTTCCCTCCTGATGCTTCAGACTAAATTTGGTTGAAATCCTCTCTGGGGTTTAGGAGAGGATGAGTGACAATTCAGTGACGTTCCCATTCTGGACCCTGCCCCCCTAGCCTCTAGTGATCCAACCTCATTTATTTAAGAAATGACTGTCGTCATCTTGTGATGCTTCAGTTCAAAGTTGGTTGAAATCCTATTTGCCATTTAGGAGGAGATAGGTTTGAAAGAAAAAGTTGACCACGGATGACGATAGAGGACAGATGAGACTCTACACCACGGCATAAGCTTACTATGGTTCTTCAGACCAGTTGAGCTACCCTAGTAATAATGTACCAAAATTATCCACTTGCTTGATTGTTACAAGGAAACTTTACTTGTGCCTCGAATTCTGCCACTTTTTGCCTTCCAGAAGAAGCTTGTCCTTTCTCTTCTGCAAATCTGAATCCTAAATTAACACCAAGGGATACTTTCTAACAAAGATTGTAATTGGCCTAGCCTGAGTTTGTAATTGGTTGTAATTGGCCTAGCTCGAGTTTGTTATTGGCCTAGCCCGACTTTGTAATTGGCCTAGCATGAGTTTGTAATTGGCCTAGCCCGAGTTTGTAATTGGCCTAGCCCAAGTTTGTAATTGGTTGTAATTGGCCTAGCTCGAGTTTGTTATTGGCCTAGCCCGACTTTGTAATTGGCCTAGCCCAAGTTTGTAATTGGCCTAGCTCGAGTTTGTTATTGGCCTAGCCCGACTTTGTAATTGGCCTAGCCCGAGTTTGTAATTGGCCTAGCCCGAGTTTGTAATTGGCCTAGCTCGAGTTTGTTATTGGCCTAGCCCGACTTTGTAATTGGCCTAGCCCGACTTTGTTATTGGCCTAGCCCAACTTTGTAATTGGCCCAGCCCAACTTTGTAATTGACCCAGCCCAACTTTGTAATTGGCCTAGCCCGACTTTGTAATTGGCCTAGCCCGACTTTGTAATTGGCCTAGCCCGACTTTGTAATTGGTTGTAATTGGCCTAGCCCGAGTTTGAAATTGGCCTAGCCCGACTTTGTAATTGGCCTAGCCCGAGTTTGTAATTGGCCTAGCCCGAGTTTTGTAATTGGCCTAGCCCGAGTTTGTAATTGGCCTAGCCTGAGTTTGTAATTGGCCTTGCCTGAGTTTGTTATTGGCCTAGCCTGAGTTTGTAATTGGCCTAGCCTGAGTTTGTAATTGGCCTAGCCCGAGTTTGTAATTGGCCTTGCCCGAGTTTGTTATTGGCCTAGCCCGAGTTTCCTCAGACTGGTCTGGTCAACAGACAAAGACCTTATGACAGATAGATGTCTGGTGTGGAGCCATAGATAGATGTCTGGTGTGGAGCCCCAGATAGATGTCTTGTGTGGAGCCCAATGGATGTCTGGTGTGGAGCCCCAGATAGATGTCTTGTGTGGAGCCCAATGGATGTCTGGTGTGGAGCCCCAGATTGGTGTCTGGTGTGGAACCCCAGATAGATGTCTTGTGTGGAGCCCCAGATTGGTGTCTGGTGTGGAGTCTGTACCTCAAAACTTTGGTGACAGGGCTATAATCGGCCTTGTGGTTCAAAGAAAAGTTTACTGACAGTGGACTATGAAAGACGGATTGGAATAGCTCACTTGGCTCTCTGAGCCAGCTTAGCTAAAAAGCTGTAAGACTGAGATTGATATCTGGAAGGTAAAATAACTACAGATGAAGCTGGGCATTTTTTAAAAAATATGAAAAATAACAAGAGTCCTGGGTCTGATGGTTTTACGGCAGAATTTGCTGGAAATATACAGGTGAATGTGTTGTTAGTTCTATTAATTTTTGTCTTTCATCAGGTCAGTTCTCAGCCACACAAAGACAAGGTTTAATAACATGTATTCCAAAGGGAGAAAAGCCACGTCACTTTCTGAAAAACTGGAGACCCATTTCACTTCTGAACATCACATGTAAAATAGTTTCCTGGAGTAATTTCTCATTGGATAAAATCAGTATTAGGAAAGCTAATTAATGAAGACCAAACATGATTTTTATCAGGGTGCTATATTTTGGAAAATAATCATACAGTATATGATATAATGCATTATGCAGAAGAAGTAAACATCCCAGGTATGCTACTTGTGATAGACTTTGAAAAAGCATTTGATTCTGTCTCATAGGGTTTTATTGTTAAGGTATTAGAGTATTTAATTATGGGGTAAACATTAGATATTGGGTTAAAACTTTACATAATAAGGTATTTTCTTCAAGCGGGTAACATGTCTGTACCTATATACATACAATACAGCAATGGTCAAGGGGATCTAATTGCCCCATATATTTTCATTCTTTGCGTTGAAGTCCTGGCAGCAAGAAGAAGAAATAATGGAAATATTGAAGGAATCCAAGTTCAAAATGTCTATATAGGGGTCTATAAAGGAATTAATCCTTGAATTAAACAGTTTTGCAAAGATCTCCGAGCTAAATATCAATACTAACAAAACTCAGGTTGTATGGATAGACAGTAGAAAATATAGTCAGGAAACTTTCTTGCAAGAACTGAATTTGCTTTTGGGGGAGGATAAGTTCACCTTTTTAGGAATAGATTTTTCTGTTAATTTAAGCGAGATCCCCAGAATGAATTTTGATAAAAAAAAATTGATTTCAATTCTCTTATTTATATATGGAGTAGGAGGAGTCTGACCCCAAAAGGTAGATTTAATATCATAAAGTCTTTGTTAATTTCTCAACTTAATTACCTTTTTATTACCTTGCCAAACCCACCTGAAAGATATTTTACAAAGCTGAATTCCTTATTTTTTGATGTGGAATGGCAAACCTCATAAAATAAAAAAAGATGTAGTAATTCAAAATTATGTAGATGGAGGGTTAGAAATGGTTGATGTACATGCTTTTATAGATTCACTGAAGCTTGGTTGGGTAAGAAGGGTACTTCAGTCATCAGGGGGTTGGGTGCGAAGGGTACTTCAGTCATCAGGGAAATGGAATTTGCTTTTAAGTTTGATTATATATGTAAAATAGTTGCATAATCGTGGTAAAGAATACATTCGTACATGTGGATCTAACTGTCAAAATAAAATTTGGAAGGATGTTTACAAAGGCTGGGTTAGATTGATAATTCTAGTTCCATGAGGGAAGTTTCTGTATTATAAGCTCCAATCTGGTTTAACACAGATATACAAGTAGGGAATAATTCTGTTTTTTATTCAAACTGGTTTAAACCATCTGTATTTACAGTAAATGACCTTGTTAAAAACCCTAATAATTTGATTTTTTATTCATTTAATAAATTTCTTCATAATTTTCGATTAACACAATTTTTCTCCAGTACCAAGGACTGGTCTCATCAGTTAGAAAGACCATCCCAACCTTTTCTACCACTTCTTTTTTAAATATTTTTCAAGAATAAAAAGGAACCAAAGACTTCTATAACTACATAATTACACCAACAGCAACAACTGAAGTGAAGAAATGGAATGAGGAGTTGGACTATGAGTTTGATATTGATAAATGGCTTAAATTATTTAGAATTCCATCTACCGTCGCAAAAAGTTCAAAATTGCAGTGGTTTCAAGTAAGAATTATACACCATATATTCCAGTAACTAACACTTTTCTTTTTAAATCAAATTTAAATCCTTGTCCCTTATGTACTCTGTGTAATATGGAAAGCGAAACTATAGTTCAATGTTTATGGGAATGTCAAGAAGTGCAGGGACTACTGCAGAGACTTGAAACTCTTTGTAACATTCTTCTAATCCCTATTTTAAATAATAAGGAATCATTTCTTTTTGGAATATTATCACCACAAGTAAGTACTGTTGATAATGAAATTTTAGTTCTTATCAAACATTATATATACAAGACTAGATGTCTTCACAAATCTTGGAGACTCAATGCACTTATCAATGTAATTAAAGACCATTTCCTTGTTCAGAACTATATTAATTATTGGTAGAAGTAAGTTTGAAATTGATTAGAAAAAATGAAACCTATCCTTTAAATATAATCTATCATCCTATAAATATGTTTTTTTTCCCCCTGAATCTCAAGCCTTGACTTCGCCTTTTTTCTTTTCTTCTTTAAATTACATATGTACTTCTGATGATGAGATTCGGTGACGATGAAGATGATGAAGATGCAAGAGATGACAATGAAACAGATGATTGACAACCCATGCTAATGGGAATTGTATGTGAGTATATGTGGTGGTTACCAGGTACATGTTTATGTAATAAAAATGTCTAAAAGTAGAAAAATTATAAAAAAAATATAAAAAGCTGTTAGATTGAGATTGATGTTTAACATGATAAAAACATTTTAGTGTATATGCAAGGAGCAGGGTGAAATGTTTTGTATGACAGTATCCATGTTCAGACAAAGGGTACATTTTGTCAGATGAACACATAGCTGCAACCATTACCTGTCTCTGCATTGTCGGAGAGAAGTTCTGCTGCCTTACGCGTGTCAATCATCCTGGCAACTTCCTCCTGTTGCCTAGTAGCCTCAGCCTGGCTCACGGACAGACAGAGTCCCATCATCTGACAGCCATGCTAAAAAGTGTTCAAATACAGTTTGTATAATGTACAACTGTTAAATATTGCAATGGTAATATTTCATGTTTTTTCTCAATCAAATACAGTTTGCTGAAATTAAATTCTGCACAACATGACCAGGTTAAATAGCATGCACACAGAGTACTTTAAAATTTGTATTTGGGTGATGAAATTCATTTAACAATTTTTTTTGTGTATACATGTACATATTCAGGGAGATTATACCCTATGATATTATTGTTCGCTATAATATTCCTCACTGAATATTACTGACTAAACAGTAAGTATACCAGCTCTCTATTTACCAGGCATCTACCTTTCTCTGGTGTTATACTATTGCGACAACAGACCTTTACTCAATTGTATTTTTACATCAATGACTTGTTTTAATGCCGAAACATGAAAAAAACATAAGTATTGAACATATCAATTATTACATATGGAACATATTACATGTACCAGCGAAAGGAACCACAAAACTATCACAAACTTTGAGTGTGCCTTAGCCAGTCATGTGCATGTTTTCTGCCACAGATAGAAGAGTTATATCGGGGTGTTATTATCAGTTTTGATAACTTATGCATATTTTGATCAATTTTCCAATTCTAATTATTTAGTTTGCAAAACGATGAAAATAATTATATGTCACCAAATGCTGCACAAGAGAGTAGAATTTCCAGGATCTACCTCTGACCCACATTTCCCACCTCTGACCCACATTTCCCACCTCTGATCCACATTTCCCCCCTCTGACCCACATTTTCCCTCTCTGACCCACATTTCCCACCTCTGACCCACATTTCCCACCTCTGACCCACATTTCCCACCTCTGATCCAAACATATGGTAACTAATTAGAAAATACAAATACAACTCTAAATATATCCAACGTTGTAGGTAACATATACACAAACAAGGCTATATTAGGGAAGGCAGAAAAGACACTTGTATACTAAAGGTAGGCCTCTTTAAAGCTTTACGCAGGAGTTCCAGGCCAACGTTTGTGCAATAATACTAGTAGTAGTCAAGCAATGTTTAGACAGGCCAATGTTTTAACAGATTGTGATACCTAAATGTAACACCATCATTTGATTGTGAGGTCATGATAGTAAAGGTTATACATTGTATAATTATTAAGTACACCCATGGGGAAGCACATACCCCACATGAGTGTAACTGGGACTGTATATTATACGCGTAGAAGTGGGCAAATATTTGAACCGAAATAAAACTTTGACATATAGTCCTTTACAGAACAGAATGAGTGTGAATTATCCAGCACTTTTCAACAATTCATAAACAGAATTAAGCCCTTTTCCTATTTTTCAGTACTTTTCAAGCACTGACTTCAATTCCAGTACTCATGGCCTGTATAAACCATCAAATGATTTTTTTTTAACTATTTTTCAAGCAATTACCTCAATATTTCACCTATTTCATCAATATCATTTCTAAGTTATTGTAGATGTATACCAGAAATATTAGAGGAAACTTCTTCTGTCTTTTAAAATAATTTGCAATCAAAAACCAGACATTTTCCTCAAAATTCCAGCACAATACACTGCAACAGTCTTTACCTTCACTCCCTGAGATTCCAGGGACGCCTGGTTAGTAATAACACGTCCCTGACAAATGAGCTTCAGCTGGTCAGCTGGTAGCACTATCCGTTCAGACAACATACCCCTCAAGTCTTTTCCCAAGACATTAAGGCTGATCTCAAGAGAAATATGCTGTACCTGTAACAGAAATTTAACCCTTTGTGTTTTAATCAAAATATCTGTTCAACCCAGAAAGGATCTTCATGATCCTTCATTTCAGACTGAAGAATATCTCTGAAAGTATATTTCACATAATATAAGCTGGTAGTATCTATTTCCTGTACCACCAAGTAGTATTTATTTCCTGTATGACCAATGTACCTGGTACTGTTGTGTGATAGTATGTGAACATGGTGCCTACATTCTTGACATGAGGGGTAAAACATGTAAAGAATTCTTATAACATTACGTCCAAGAATTCCTATTTTTTCATTGTTCAAATATCACATTGTTGATTTGACATTTAATCCTGTGACCTTGAATATTGGTGAAGGTAATTCATTTGGACTAACCTCCTAACTCCATATCTGAGCATGTAACTGACCACACATCAGAACTCTAGGCCTTTTTGTCATTCAGTTTGTTCAATGTTTTGAACACATCTTTGACATTTAACACACCTGTTTTACATGTTTAACACTGACATTGAAAATGGACGAATGTTGTTCATTTGAACAAGCCTGTTAGTTTTTCAACTTAGCATGTTACTGACAAAATATCATCACCCTGAACATTTTGGTTATTCAGAAGAAGTTCTTGAGATATTTTACCTCTGTGACCTTGAATAAGGGTCAAGGTCATTCATTTGAATAAATTTGGTATGTAACCTTGCATCAAAGCATGCTACTGGCCAAATATCAGTCCATCGAGCCTTTATGTTATTCAAAAGAAGTTGTTTAAAGTAAAAAGTTGATGCTTGACAACAGATTGATTGAAAGTTTTCACTTGCCTTAAAATGCCAGACAGACAAGGACAGATGGACAAATAAATGGATGACTGCTATGGCACTTCTGCATTTCTGTGGCTCATGATGCCTTTCAAAGAGGTTTAAGGTCATTTAGTGCCATGAGCTCAAAGAAGCTAATATTTTAACAAATGTTTACCTGGTATGCAAAAGAATTAAAAGAAAGAAAATAATTCCATGTTCGGATTGCTTTATGCAAATAACTTACTTGATTATGTACTTATTTGTTAGTTGATAAAGTGTCTAAACCTAGAGTCTTTTATACCTTATCTGCACTTGTTGGTAGACCAGTCATTTTAACTTTCAGTGAGGCCAGTCCAGACTTTTTATATTTCTCTCGCTCTGCGAGTTTGTGAAGAGCATGAACCCTCAGATTTTCTATAATACCAGAGACCATCTCTTCTGTCAGTTCTAAGTCCTGGACATACCTTGCAATCAGATCCTGCTCAAAAGAGAATGTTATGACATAACAAATATGGGGCCTGGTATACACTTTATGAACATTTGTTTTTAACTGAATTTCTCAGGCATCGTTCAGGATGGTCTAGATTATATTGATTATCTAATACCCCAGCAAGCTACAGGCCAAATGTTTTTACTCGGGCCTAAAATACATTTTGAATTGTTTTTCAGACTTTATAGCTATGCCTCTTATTCAGAAGTTATCAAAATAAATTTGTCTACAATCTTGAAAGTGGATCAAAGGCACTCATTGGAACAAATCTTGGTCATGTGACCTTAAAAACGGGTCTATATAGGTCAATTATTTGCACAAACTTGATAGATATGAACAAGATTTAAAGCACTCCATCCAAGTAACCTACAAACCAAATATCAGGAAATGAGGCTTATTGGAATGAGAGATTCCTCTCATCACCCTAGAACTTTATTGGAATGAGAGATTCCTCTCATAACCCTAGATCTTTCAAGCAAACTCTTGTGATACTTTCCTCAAAAATACATATGGATTAATTCTCTGACTATACTACCGAAATGGCTAAATGTTTATGTATATATGTACCAACCCTCGTAAGAGGGAGCAAGAAATAAACAAAACATCTGTGCATGCACACAAGCTCTTCCATCAAATCCTGCCAGTGGCTTGTCTGTGAATGAAGAAACTACAATTCCCTTTTGAAAATTCTTGATTGGATGCAACACTTTTCCCCAATGGCCAAAATCTCTAACTTGTCTTGCTGTCAGCGAAGCCAATAGAAAACAAACTTATAACTGATAAGTAATCAGCTTCCTCAGGTGTCGAAGCTGCATAGACCCTCTTCATACCAGGTCTCTCCATGAGGAGAGTCTGAGCCGTTTATGAAACTCTTCTCTCCGAGACTTGATCCAAGAAAGAGACCAAACTGTAAGTCTCAAGAATTCTAGTTCCAGAAGGTAGGGGCTTTGATGGAACCAAGGTCTACGAGGCCAATTGGGGTCTACCAGGAGAACCCTGCACAAATATCTCTGTAAGTGCTCTAGTACCCTGGGGATCATCAAGATGGGTTGAAAAATGTGCCCCAGCATGCTCGCACATGACATCGCTAAAATGTGTGCCTGATACTGCTGGGAATCTCTCATTTAGGAGCAGTATATTAAGAGCTATTTGTTTAAGTTACAAAAAAAGTCCACCCGTGGGAGATGTTACATTTGAAATACTTGGTTGACACAGAATTGAGGCAGAAACCACTCTGATTTCTGGAAGCTCTGGTTGTACATAATGACATTGCCAAATCCCTGCTAAATGGGCAGTCTTGATCTCCACCTCCTTCAAAACTGTTAACGCCTTTTCCCTGATCACCAACATACACATGTGAGGAAAGATAAATTCCCCGTCTGTTGAGGTATTGAACAACTGTGATGGTGTCTGGTCTTACTATGATCGTCTGGCTCTCCCACAAATGTATCCATTTCTTGAAGGCAAGGATCACCGCTTTCATCTCCAGAATGTGTAGGTAGAGAGAGGCCTTCCACTTGCCTTAGAGAGTAAGGTCCTCTGTGCTGGCCCTGGGTTTCAAATTGAGGACAGGCCGATAACCTTGACCTGCTTTAAAGATCACAAAATTTCAAATGTTTTAAAACGTTTTAAACAATTTCTTTTGAATACCAAGGAGGTCCAGATTATTGATACTTGGTCAGTAGGTACATGTACCTCAGACAGAGTGGAAGTCTCCCCAAATAAATGACCTTGATCTACTTTGAAGGTCACAGGGATCAAATATGTTAAAGCTTTAAACAACTTCTTCAGCAATACCAGGAGTTCAAGAGTATTGATACTTAGCCAGTAGTTACCTGGGACAGATAGATATAAACTTTTCTAAAATACATTACCTTGACCTACTTAGCAGTCGCAGGGGTCAAATATGAAAAAACTCTAAACATGTTTTTTAAGAAATACAAGCAGTCCAAGAGTACTGATAGTTGGCCAGGTATCTGGGACAGAGAGATATAAAGTTTCCTCAAACAAATGACCTTGACCAATTTGCAATGTCACAGGGTTAAAAAATGTAAAAAATCTTCTGAACAACTTCTTCTGATTGACGAGGAAGTCAATCCTTGGCCAGTAGGTACCTGGGACAGAGTGATACATTTTCTTAAATAAATGACCTTGATCTACTTTTAAAGTCACAGGGGTCAAATATGTCAATACCTTTGAACAACATCTTCAGAAATACCAGGATGCCCTGGGTGACCAGTAGCATGCTGGGATAGGTAGTTTGAATATTCATTTAGTCTGGAACATTCTTAAACCAAGGAGACTCACTATATGGAAACATTTTCATGAGTGCTTTTATTGAGAATATTATCCCATGATTGTTCAAATATCAAGTTGAGAGATACAATAAAACTGCCCTGTTGTTTTAATAGAACGTCCATTCAAATAATGAGAAGGTCCAGTGTTTCGAAACTTGTAGTCCGGGCCTGTACTTGCTGTTTCCCAACCCAAACAGGAGTTGCCGTGATGCAGGCAAGGTTTGAAATAGGGGAATCCATAACATCTGACCATACCTGACTCTCTTTGTATTTTGTGGTCAGGACCCTCCATCTCGTTCAGAGAAGCAACACATTCTTACTCCTTTTTCCGCTGTGAGGTATGTACATTCCCCCGCTATGGAGAAACTTGTGCTCCTGGCTATCTGATCCCGCCGAGTCCTTGTTTGGCTGTGCCATGGGACTTTTTTATTTTGCTCAAAATGAATAAGGAAAAGTAAATGTAGATATATGTGATAGAAAAGTAGTTAAGAAATACAGAAAACAACACTAGAGTTTGACCGATTGGTTAACAAAATCAGCAGAGACCATGCAAAATGAGGGTGTAGAGATGGTGGGATGTGACAGAGATGAGCCCGTGTACATGCGCAGGTTACTTTATTGATTTCCAGCTCCCTCTCATAAGGTAGGTATACTTATAATTATATAAGCAATTTCTGTGAGAGAACTAGTCCACAGGTATTTTGGAGGTACGTATCATATGAGACCTGCCTAAATGATAGTTTTAGAGGAAGACTTTACACTATCCCCATATTCTCTATATATATCCTCTCCTTCCTTACATGGTGACCTTTTGGTTGGGTTTGTGATATATTCTTACATTTGGTGAATCCCCTCTGCTACCATCCTCCTTGGTGTACGGAGGCAGCCATAGTTTGATCTTTTCATCATTCAGCTTTTCACGTATACGCTTCTGGTGCAGCTCTTGTGCATAGTTCCCATCAACAAGTCTATCTTCCATGATACAGTAAATGTAGCAGCAAAACTGGAAATAGGTGACAATAAATAACAGTATTAGGCACATTTTGTGGTTATGACAACATTTTCAATGTTTTGAACATTATTATTTGTCAACCAAACTGATAACAATAGTACAGTGTGTGTGTGTGTGTGTGTGTGTGTATGTGTGTGAGGGTGTGTGTGTGTGTGTAGGGGGGGGGGGGGTAATTACATAGCCTATTAATATAGGATCTTAAATGAGTTTTCATTTCATATGAGACTTTATGAAATGAATCTTAGGAGTTTTTACTTTTGCAAGCCTTGGCGAGCAAAAAATTAAAACTTCGAGGCAAGTTTCATAAAATCTCATGTGAAATGAAAACAAATTTAAGATACTTTTTATAACATAACTCAGAAAACTTACATTTTTACAGGTTTTAAAGACAAAATGAAAAGGGCTTATTCAAACAGAGACAATTGATGATGTCATGTCATTGTGCATATTATGACGTCACAATCAATTTCAGACTGGCACAGCCAATGAAAACACTCCATGGGTATAATACACTAGTGACATATATGAAAAATATTACACGGGTGAATTCACTGGATAACAAGCAGATTATGTGATAAAATGGTATCTGGTATCTTATCCACAGCAGGGTGGAACGAACACCCATCCAATGCTGTTTCATCAACAGTAGGGCAGAACAATTAATTCAGCCCATTCAATTAATTATATGTAAGCATTTAACTGCTTTCAGATGTGGTTTATAGGTAATATGAATTCCCACTGCAGTACAAAAAACTGATATGAACAATATTAGCCATTCCTGTTTCATTTTCCTGTGGTTCATTTTCCAGTAATACAGTGGGTATACATGTACATAATGCCTCTGAACCGCATATGAAAGCAGTTGATTTAGCAATTCTAATTAACAGTCAACATGCTAGATGAGCATTTGTTGGCTTTTTTTATTTCTCCAGTTAGTCTCAAAAGTAAACATGCACAACTACAGACCAAGGGAAACTTACATCTGAAACTTCAAGAAGAAGAACCCCTCTAGTACTTTCCAAGAAATAACGATAAAAAACCTGAACTGTCAAAATTGAAGATGACTGCAGCAGTCTGTCTGCACTATTTTTTTGCAATAAATCTCTAATAAAGGTGGCCTACTGTCGGCCATTTATCAGTCTCAAAGGTAAACATGCTCAACTACGTACAGTTCAAGGGAACCTACATAGTAAACATGCTCAACTACGTACAGTTCAGGGGAACCTACATAGTAAACATGCTCAACTACGTACAGTTCAAGGGAACCTACATAGTAAACATGCTCAACTACGTACAGTTCATGGGAACCTACATAATTATCAAATTTGAGAAATTCTGAGAAATAGCAATAATAAGAATTGTTTAAAGACAATATGGATGGAAGGACGAGCCAAGGATAATTCGAATAGCCTACCAATTAAGCCCCATCCTCAATATTCCAGGGTTATACACACACTTGCTCTCTGCACCCCTGGAATATGTCACCAGCAGTAAAATTGACTGGCTTTGAAGTCAAGTCTCACACCTCATCTGTAATCTTCAAAGTACAGGTATCTGCTAAAGCTGGTCAGGTTTGTTTTTTACCTGACACCACTCAAATAGCTACTTGTGTGCCTTCAATTTTGCTATGCTTAATTATATAGACACATTCCAAAGGTTCAGAGAATGAAAGTGAGCGTAACTCCTGAGGTATCATACTGATGACCATATGCATGCTCACAAAGTCCATAGATTTAAAAAGGCACAACAATTCTTATAAACATGTACCTGTAATGGGAAAAAGAGAGTAAAGCAACGGCCAGACTGGGGCTCAATTCCGGGCCCCTCCAAACTCTAGAGGATTGACCAGTCCAGTTCCGCTACATTGCTCCCTCCTTTTTCTATTAGTCTTCCACCCTAAGACACGACTTAATTTACATGCAAAGCAATCACCAGATGCATGAAACAAGGCTTGGCAATTAGCTGGCCAATTTTTTATCAAGAGAAAGAGAAATACAGCGGCCAGATCGGGATTTGAACGCAGGACCATCCAAATTCGACCCAAACACAGTATATGGCTGACAAGTTTTATGATATAATTTAACACTGAAAAAGAAATCAAACATACAATAACAATGGATACTGTGAAGATAATTGTAAGGTAGTTTCACAATCATAAGATACAGAAAATACTAGCATATATGCAGATGACACCAAGATTTATAAGATAATAAGAAACAGGGAAAATGGTGCTGATCTACAGAAAGATCTAGATACAATGTGTAAGTGGAGCAACACATGGCTGCTTAAAATGCATCCCGACAAGTGCAAACACATGAGATTGGGTAATGGGACAACCAGAGGACTGGAACCCCCCCCCCCCCCGACCAACCTATCATCTCCATGGGAAAACTTGCAGACAATCACCCAGGAAAAGTATATCGGGGTTATCATAGACTCTGATTTAGCCTTTGATAACCACATAAGTGAAAAAGTAAAAAAAAAAGCAAACTCCATGTTTGCACTTCTCAGGAGAACATTCCAATTTATGGATCAAAGATTGTTTGTTCCATTATACATTATATTATATTAGCCTAGTACGCTCCTAATTGGACTATGCGAGCCCTGTATGGGCACCATACCTGAAAAAGCACCTCCATAAGATGGAGGGAGTACAAAGAAGAGCAACCAAGTGCATCAAGGCATAAGTAATCTCAGCTACAGCCAGAGACTGGATCGAGAGACTACATCTACGAACATTTTTAATGGAATATACAACCAGGAATGCTACAATACACAGGGGCGGATCCAGAAATTTTTTAGGGGAGTGTCACCATTCCAGATTTTTTAATACTTAAGCAGCGCATGTACACTACATGTTACACAATTAACTTTAATGTCAGTGCCATGTCCAGCAGGTCAGTAATGACAAGTAATTTTATAATATATATTAAAATTACTTTTCAACCCATGATGTTAGTTTTGACAAAGTATAATTAATTTTGGAATGAATTATTTAATTTTAAATTTTTTTAATGCCTCGGTTATTGAATTTACCAGGCCAAGCTACCAGTTATCATCAAGTAAAAAGAAATTCAATAATTAAACTTATCAATAGTAAACAGTTATCAAATTAAATTAGCTTAATGTTACTGTCAAATATGGAAAACCCTGTGCTATTTTTGGCGCCAAAATGATTAGCCATGCCCCATCGCATCACAGATTACGTAAGATCATTCAGGTCATTAAACAACAGGGCTGCACGTGCAGTTTGCTCACTTATTATTTCTCTTACTGCCAAAGCAAAAAATAAAACATGTTCTCTTAAAGTTGTTAAGACACTCATTTTTAAGTATTTCAAGCATTAAAATTTGATTTTCAAGGTACGTCAGCAGATGTTTGACATTTTTCTCCGAATAGGCCTACAAAAAGCTACTGTCCGTACTAATTGAATGCGTTTGCAGTTCGATTGTCGGTCACCTATGAAAATCAAAATGTAGATTGAAGCAGAGTCTGATTGAAGCCTACATAATAAACAGACATCACTTAAATCATAATTAGACGAATTACACACTGGTAATTGTGGTCTATTGTTAATGTTTCACACCTGTAAATAGTTTGCATCCCCACTGGTAAATCTACCCGCAGGGCAGATCGATCATCAGGGTGTCGATCTTATGGAAAAAATAAAAGCTAGACTTTTGAGACGAGTCTAATTGGAAAGGGATAGAGAGGTTATCCATTTGTGAGAACTCCATGTTCCAGTCGTAAGTGCAGATGGTTTCAGTGCGCACACGGAATGGTGTTAGGGGGTGTCACACGATCAACACGGTCTTATATTTCACTACATAAAAAAATTCTGGTCATACACTGTGAGACAGGAGGTGTCATGTGCGCTGGGTGACACCCTCCTGGATCTGCCACCGATGCAGCAGTGTTATGGGAAAACGCCGCTCAAAGACACAGTCTTCCAGTAAACTAAAAAACAATATACTCAAAACTCTTTTTCAATAAGAACGGCATCAACATGGAATAAACTGCCTGAACATGTTACTTCCTCAAATAATGTTAACAAATTTAAAATCAAGAACTTTTTTTAAACTACACAGCTGCAATCATATTAATGTCAAACTGTATATAATATGCATATAATACTTTTTATGGATATTTTGAGTCTAGTATAGAGGACTTTATAAGTCCTGAACCGGAAATAAACTTATCTTATCCTATCTGTGGCAGGTTTTAATTGTACATAGGATTTAGGTCGCCTTCTAGCTTCGAGGGTTCGATCCCAGGTGGAGGCACACTATTCTCTTTCCTGTTACACTATCTTATATATATGAAATATCAAATAACAAGATTTACAATATAAGGAATCATAAACCACTGAATAAGAAAAGCAAACAGACAATGATATTAAAATAAATACTAGTAAGCCTACTGTGTGTGTTTCGACCATTGACTGATATAATGCGACATTCGGTCTTGATCTAACGTTATTTGTGGGAAAACAAAAATTTATAATTATTATGAAAGTTTCACATTTGAAAATACTCCTTACCTCTTGGAAAGCGCTTATATTCCAACTATGACAGTGATCGGGATTGCAGTTAAAAATATGTCGAAATTCTGCAACGTAACCGTTAGTCTACTTCTTATTTTTGGTAAATTCGTCATTGTTTTGATTTTGCAAGTTCATCAAAATGTTTTATTCGTGCCACAATATGTCAAGCTTTCGTTTAGGAACGATTGGAATAGTTCTCGATTATCTCCCTTCCTAAAGCACGGTTTACACAAAGGGGAAATCAAGGAAAAGAATGCGAATTTTGGTAAGTTATCCCATTTTCAATTCGAAACAGCATCATTAAGGTAGGAATATTTCATTATGTAACAATAAATATTGTTAATCTTAACAAAGGAAACAGTATGATGCACATATCCATTACTTTGGACTCTAGCAAGTCCACTCATGCTAGTCCTGCACGAGCCCCGTTGGCCCATAAACTGTAAAGAAAGTCTAGTGACAAAACACACATAATTACCGAGATAATCTGGAATGAAAACACCCCGAATTCTTTTAAAATCCTTGCCAATAAGTGGATGTTTCTGGAATCATTTTTATAAGGGAGTTACAGTTGTCGCTGATCAGTATCAAAATAACCATATGAGTTCTTAATAAAAATAAAAGAAAGATACTATTGCACAGTAACTGTTGCCACGGAATTATATTAGATATCTAAGTCTGTGTTGTTACCATCATCCTAAGGCAAAAACAAAGTGTTACAGCTAGCTAGGTAAACCGGCCTACCATAGATTTTACTGCTGACCCTAAAATCATCTTCAATTATCAACCATTTAATGGGTTTAAGTGTTTCCATCCTCTTTCCCGGAAAAAAGATACTCTAATGTGGAAATACATGCTCAAATTCCCTCTATAAGAGAGAGACAACTAATCAGATAAATTTGTACCCTAGCGGGGGGGGGGGGGGGGGGGGGGGGGGGGGGGGGGGGGGGGGGGGGGGGG
>JAULCA010004463.1:19856-30651 GCA_032360845.1 Crassadoma gigantea
CCCCCCCCCCCCCCCCCCCCCCCCCCCCCCCAAAAAAAACAAAATACATTACACCAAACTGTATATATCACATTTAATAATGTATTATATATGTTAGCATTAAACAATCCCTGTCAAAAAATATTTATCCTCCAATATTCTATAACATAATTGTGGTACATGCACACTAAATTTCAGACAAAACATTAAATAACTGATGAAAGAGCTCCCTTTTTAAGTGTCCATTTTCCAAGCTAAATAAAAATCACAATTCAGGGAAAAAACCCCATTTAAACTCGTAAATATCAAAAGGTTGGATGTCGATACATGTTTTTGTCAAGAAAATTATAAGAAAATGTGTCAAATCTCCAGAATAATGGCATATATTTCCCCTGAATAAATCACAACTGATGTGCATGATCATGATCAAAAAGCAAAAAAGGTTGATGTACATTGTAGGTTGGGGAAAAAGCATGCAAAGAAAGTGAGATTTTACCTGTACACCATTCACTACAGGTTCAATTCTCACTCGATAATATGACTTGACTTGTATCAGAAGTCTTGTTAGCTTGATGAATTTTTGTATAATATCCATTCAAAAAACATGTCATCATTCTCGAGATTTGAAGCATTTTCTAACATTTTTCTAGACAAATACATCTCCATGGACATCCAACCTGATGATATTGTAGCGGAACTGGACTCAATTGGTTGAGCGTCCGTCTAGAGTTCGGAAGGTCCCGGGTTCGAACCCCGGTCTGGCCGTGCATTTTTCCTCTCCTGTTACATTTGGCGTCCAACGAAATAAATGTATATCCTCAGAAGGTGGTATAGGGTCTTGTGTGTCTTCGGGTCGAAGACTTTGTTAAAGGAGGGAGGAATGTAGTGGAACTGGACTGGGTCGATCGTTGGTGACCAGATAGCTCAATTGGTTGAGCGTCCGTCTAGAGTTCAGACTGTGCCGGGCTCGAACCCCGGTCTGGCCGTGCATTTTTCCTCTCCTGTTCCAATATTTACAATTTTAAATCAGTCATTTTCTTGAATTGTGATTTTTATTTAGTTCGGAAAATGAACAAATAAAAAGTTAGTTTTTCATCAGTTATTGAATGGGATTTTTTTCTAAAATTTAGTGTGCATGTACCTCAATTATGTTTCAGAAATATTGGAGGAATATTTTTTTGTGACAGGGATTGTTTAATGCTAATGGAATGCATTTTGCAGTTTGGTGTGGCAGCCATATTGAAATGCTCTTAAAGTGCCATTTCTATAAAAAATGTCTTCTTGTACTGTTTATATATTTCCAGATCTAAAGCATTTGTGTATACAGTTGGCAGCAGGTAAGATAACTACGTTTATCATATCAAAGACACCATACAGGTCTTATTTGAGAGGAACTTCTTATCTCTAAGAGAATCATTTAAAAAAAAATGCTTTCACCGATGGATTCTGCAATTATAACCAATGTATCTAAGGCACCTTCACCCTCCAAGGATGAGTTGAATCCAATTTCCTCAAAAAATCTTCCTCTGACACTATCAGCTGATCAAATACCATCACCTGTCTTTGAAGTATCGTTAACTGGCCAGGAATCTTCTTCAGAATTGTCCATGCATCCAGCTGTGATGGAAATAATTCCTGACAAAGATTCCTCCTCCAATGCTAGCCAACTTTTACCAACTAAAATTCTACAAAATCTAAGTTCAGCTGAATTTACACAACATTCATCTTCATCTTCTAGTGAAATGAGTCAGAATTGTGTTCACTTGATCACCACTCCACCCCTACATCAACCAGTAGAACCAAATGTCAGCCATGCATTAGCAGAAGATGAATCAACAGTGTCAGTTTTGCAGCAAGCACTTTCATCTCAGCCTGAAAATTCATGGAGTGTTTCTTCCATTAACAGTGAGTCCATTGCAGAACAACTGCAAGTATCATTAAGACAGGAGCAAGGTTTTAATACCAATCAATATCAATTAAGAATTCAACAAATGAAACTAGGAGGTAATGAGTTACCCTGGAAACCAAAAGCTGTCACAGAACAAGGCATTAATTTAGAACAACACACTACAACTGCATCAATTAATTCTAACAAAATCTCACCATCAACCATAGTTCTCCAGAAGGCACAGGAGGACTTTTCTGTTATCACCGAAGATTCTACAAACATACAGGAAGAGACTCTTCCTATTGACACTGTTATCGAAACTATTGAGGAATATGTTGATAGGGCTACAAGTTTGGAATCGGAGGTAAATGAACCACCCAATAAAGCACATTTGATTACGGAACCCATTGGTGGCAGGATTCAACAGAATGCAGATTGGAATTTTGATGTGAATCTTGCCTTTGATATGCACATAAAAAAACATTCAGAAAATGAGACTACAAAAGTAGGTAAAGGTAAACCACAAGTTATTACCGGTGTGCCGAGTGGCAAATTTACTGTGACATCCAAAGGATTAGCATACTCAAAACAAAACAGCGTTAGCTTGATCAGAAACATTCCAACATCTGCAGGGACAAGTTTGGTGGGAAGATACCAAGATGTCAGTACACTAGGAATTGAAAACAGTGATGTTAATCGATGGGAGGATCGAAATTTGCAATTTTCTTTAAATCCGGATCCTGGAAATCTTTTGAAAGTGCATTATACAGAAGGTGATATGCAGACTGTGTTGCAGAAGGCATCTACAGACATGTCAACAGGACTTAGGGAGCAGATCATACAGCCTGTTATAAATACACAGCCAATGGAACAACCACTTCACATTCAGAATGAAATGCACCGCTTAGGTCTTCATGTACAGATTGATAAAGCGATGAAGGTGGTCAATCCTGGTCTGGGGTTCACATTGCCGGAACAGAGCACAATGCTATCCTCAAAAGATGGAAATATGGCAGCAAAATCTCCACCAAAGGCTGTGTTTTTTGCAACAGAAGAACAATCAAAAATCTTTGCTACAGGTAAAGCTCCAGAAAATACTGCTTTTTCATCAGATAAGAACATCACATCACTTGAAAAAAATATTGCTGCAATGCACAACTTTGTTCAAACAGAGCGTGCACGTCTTGACCAGGAGAGACATGCTGGCTTAATCACAATAAAACCAATCAAGGACATTCCAAAAGATAACAGGTCAACAAAGGTGACTGTTGGACCTACACCAGTATTTTCGAGTTCAGCAGGAAAGGAAAATCCAGCAGTTAGTATGCCATCTACCTCTGGTGTTGATAGTGTAAACCCAGTGAGAAGAGAGATTGCCCGCATTGTTATACTTCCAAATCAGCTTGGAGGTAAAGCAGAATTAATGGTTACAGAAGCAGTGGATGGTAAATCAACTTCAAAAAAAGCATTGTTGGTGCCAGTTAGAAATATTTCTAGAGGAAAACAACAGGAAACCACTGATTCAGCCCAGGTGCCAGAACAAACTGCAGAAGGCACATCAAAAGCACAACAGATAGGTAAACATCTGCAAGAAAAAACATCTGACATCAATGAAGATGGAAGAGGAAAACCAACACTAACTATAAAACCACTTACAGCCTTGACTGAAGATGAGTTAAGTGTATTGCAAAGGCCAAAAAAGATTACCAGATATTTTAAAGAAAAAGCCAAAAATGTTATTCACCAGGAAATGAAGCAGCAGAATGTACAAAATACGTCACGGGAAGTAAAGGAAAGCAAGGCACCTGAGAAAGGACTCTCACAATCAAAACAAAACCTACCAAAAGAACTTCAGCAAGAAGGGTAAGTTAATGAAAACGTTTTTGTATTTTATCCTTTCTCCATATATTGTAAAAGTAAATATTACTTTGGTGAAAAATATTACATTAGTGAAAAAATGGTAAATGTTCTCAGCGGTTTGTGACAGTTGAGCTTTATGGTAGGGTGTGTAGTCTGTCTTTGAACAACTTCTTCTTAAGAACTGGAGAACCTAGGGCCATGATCTTTGGCCAGTAGTTAACTGGGACAGAGTGCTATAAAGTATCCTCAGACATGTATGACCTTGACCTACTTTCCATGTCACAAAGGTATAATATGTAAGAACCTTTAAACAGCTTTTTCTGAATAACAAAGAAACCCAAAGTAATAATACTTAGCTAGTAGGTACTTAACATGCAATGCTATAAAGTTTCCTCAAATAAATGACCTTGACCTGTTTTCAAGATTACAAGGGTCAGATGTGTTTAAAACCTTTTAACATCTTCTGAATATGCAAAAGAGTTCAAATGCGTCTTCAGGGATGAATGAGTTATAATACAACTTCTTCTGATTAACCAGGAGGCCCAGAGTAATGGTACTTGGCCAGTAGGTACCTGGCATGAAGTATACATGTGCTATGCATTTTCCCCAAATAAATTAGAGGCTCTGAGTGATGACCTTCGACCAGTACCATGCTGTGATAGAGTAGTATACATTTTTATTTAGTCTGAAACATTCTGAAGCTAAGGAGACTCAATATATGGAAATATTTGCAAAGTACTTTAATTAAGAATATTTTCCCATTATTGCTCAAATGTCCAGGTGAGTGATAAAGGCCCTCTGGGCCTCTTGTTCACAATGAGAAAGGAAGTGTTAAAATATCCACATGGAAATATACAGATATAGAGATTAGTCAGACTGTTCATATATATAATATGTAGAGTTTCATCACCATGATTGGGTCAATTTGAACACTCAACAGTCACAACATGAACCTTTTGACCGTTGAGAATTCAAACTTTTATAGTATACATTATATGTCTGCTTTAACATGGCCACAAATACGTTTTCCAAATTATGTCATATGTCAAAGCCCTTCATTATCAAAGAACTCAGCTTTTACCTTACCCCTTAAGCCCAAATCATACTCAGTATATACTGGTGAGTTATGGTGGTGTGAACTGGGGACAACCCTGGGTTTCCGTAGCGAGCCGGTACTGAAGCTGGGGTAACCAGTGTTGATCCGGGATGATCCATAGCTCGCCAATGGTAGTTTCAAACTGTTAAAACTTCTGGGGTCATCTGTAGCCAATTAAGCCACTGTATTTTTTTAAATCGTAGTGTCACCGTAACATCACTGGCTTTGACATAGAATTGCAGTAGTAATGCAATGCAAGCTTACATAGCCATTCAGGGGTGACTGTAGTGTTCTGGCATTATGTTGACTCATGGCAGCACTAGGGAAACTCACGTCAGTTCTACGGTGCTATTGGTATGGCATGGTTACATAACAACTAAAGTATGGTGGCACTAGGTGTGCTGTTTGTCATTGTTCTGAGTCAGGGTGCTATAAATAGGAGACAACATCTGTCCCAATTTACTTGGTACTTCAGACTGGGAAGGGGTCACGTGATGGACTTTGTCACCAAAGAATCAAACTTTAGCTGATGAACTGACTTCTAGAATTGAACAGGTTGCAAACTACATGCTGATGGTCCAAATTCTTCAGCAGTAGTTAGAGACCTGATTCTGGTTTATTCAGTTGAAGAAAACTGATTTCGAGTCAGAAAATTGATTCCCAATACATAACCACTTGGACATCACCTGTCATTGTCAAACCGTAGCGTACCGATTGGCCGACCATGGCATAACCTTATTTTAAGATAAAGTATAAGTTAGTTCTATAATATATACTTTGTCTGCTGGATAACAGAACTACTCCATTGTGAAGCGAATGTAAAAACCACTCAAATAAACAACAGAATCCTAGATTCTTTTGTGAGATATTTTATGATTTATGTTCTTCAGTATGACTTTTAAAATAATCGTCAGTAGTAAAAAGAAGATACCATTTGGATTGGTCAATAAAATAGGTACTGGACCTTAAGTCATCACGTGTTAAGATAACAATTTATATATTCAGTGCAGCTAAGACATAAGTTTCTACCATACTGATATTTTACAATATTTCAATGGTAAAAAACATCATTAATGTCTTCATTATTTATTCATTTTTATGATGATGATTTCACAAATAGATGTTTCCAATTTTTCATCGAACATTGCCTTCATTAAATTGTCGAAAATATCATAATTGAAAAATAATTCTCAAACTGTAGAAGTATAAATCATACTGTGTTTCACTCATTACAGAGAAGACAGGGGTGGCAATAATGTCCATTTGACATATATAATATATATATGAATTTCCAAAAATTAATTTTCAGATCAGAGGAAGATACACAACAATTTGTATTGGGTGATCCTAATCCTACTCCAGTAATATTGCTTCGAAACTGTGCTGGTGAGTAGCTTAAAATGTATAGCTTTATCTAGACTGTAATCCATATTATTTTCACCTTGTAAGTCATTGTGTTAAAGTAGCTCTTCTGTGAAAGATTTACTTAGGTAAAATCTTCAGAATGTTTGACTCTGCATTAAGCACAAAATAAAACAGTTTAGTTTAAGATTTAATTTTTAGCTCACCTGGTCCGCATTGTCCGTCGTCTGTTCATCCGTCAACTTTTTCTTTAAAACGCTACTAGTCCTAAACAGCCAAGCAGATTTTGACCAAATTTGGTCAGAAGCATCCTTGGGGGAAGGGGAACAAATTCTGTATAAATGGTTGGTCTGGCCCCCCAAGGGCCTGAGGGGCTGGACCTAATAAGGGAAACAAAGCAAATTCTTTAAAATCCTTCTCCTTCTGTAGGAATGAAAGGATTTGCTCCATATTTGATCTGAAGCATTTGTATAAATGATTTATTTGGCCTCTCTTGGGGTCTGAGGGGTGGGGCCCAATAGGGGATATAGCAAATTCTTTAAAATCCTTCTTCTGTAGGAATAAAAGGATCTGTTCCATATTTGGTCCGTTCCATATTTGGGTGAAGGTGTAACAATTTTATAAAAACTGTGGGTCTGGCCCCCCAGGGGTCTGAGGGGTGGGGCCCAATAGGGGAAATATTGAAAACTCTTTTAAAACCTTCTTCTTTTGCATGAATGAAAGGATATGTTCCTTGGGTGAAAAGGAACTTATTTTGTATAAAGGGTTGGTCTGGCCCCCAAGGGGCCTGAGGGGTGGGACCGAATATGGGAAACATATCAATTAAAGTCTTTAAAATCCTTCATCATCTGTAAGAGTAAATGGATTTGTTCCATATTTAGTCTGAAGCATCCTTAGGTGAAGGGGAACCAATATTGTATAAACAATCGGTCTGCCCCCTAGGGGCCTAAGGGGTGGGGCCCAATAGGGGAAACATAGCAAATTCTTTATAATCCTTCTCCTTCTGTAGGAATGAAAGGATTTGTACCATATTTGGTCTGAAGCATCCTTGAGGGAAGAGGAACCTATTTCATATAAACAGTGGGTCTGGCCCCCAGGGGCCTGAGGGGCTGGGCCCAATAGGGGAAATATAGCAAATTCTTTTAAATCCTTCTTCTACAGGAATGAAACGATTTGTACCATATTTTGTCTAAAGCATCCTTGGGTGAAAGGGAACTAATTTTGTATAAACTGTGGGTATGTGAGGGGCAGGGCCTGTTAGGGGAAACATAGTAAATTCTTAAGGGACTTAGTTTCTGGTTTATATCTTTGAAACTGTTGAGATCCCCACCCCTGAACCATATATACCATTGTTGAGCATCAAAAGATAAACATAATCATGTTAAAAAATAGGCCCTTGGGTCTTTCCCTACCCATCTGGGGTCTATCTTTGAACTAGCTGAGATCCCCACCCAATAACTTTATATAGAACGGTTGGGCATCAAGAGATGAATAGAATCCTAGGGACTTAGTTTCTGGGTTATATCTTTAAAACAGTTGAGATCTCCACTCCATTACCATATAAATGACCTTCACTCATATTCAAGGCCACAGGGATCAATTGTCTTTAAAAATATTTAAGTGACTTCTTCTGAACAACCAAAAGGACTAGGGTGATGATATTAAGCCAGTAGCATGCTGAGATGAAGGGTTTCCATATTCGTGCAAATGAATGACCTTATCTCATATTCAAGGTCACAGGGGTCAAATATGCTAAAATCTTTAAACAACTTCTTTTGAATAACCAAAGGTCTAGGGTGATGATATTTTGCCAGTAGCAATGTCCTTGATAAACATGTATATTCAAGGTCACATTGGTGAAATTTGTTCAAAATCATCTGAATAACCATGAGGTGAAGAATGGTGATATTTGGATTAAGGGCTATCAAGTCATTTCATTGACCTTGATGATTTTTAAAGGTCTCATTTGGTGAGATAGGTAAATGACCTAATCTCATTAAAAAAAGTTTATTAGAGTGGTGATATTTGGCAAGTTGCATGCTGTAATGAAAGGCTGTAAAGTTTATCTAGGTGAATGAATTAATGGCCTTGTTTGGAAATCAAGGTCTCAGGGGTCAAATGATTTTAAAATCTATTAATAGGTTGTTTCGAATGACTTATAGTCATAAATACTGGTATTTTGCCTGTAGCTTTATTTTAGATCACTTTTTAGGTTACAAGTGTGTGATTTATACCAGGTGAGCGATGCAGGCCCATTGGACCTCTTGTTAAGTTTAAAACCCACCATTTACTCATTAAACATTTTACAAGTATAGCAAGGAAAACAAGCTAGGGTTTATACTAAATCCTCTCCTCTTAAATCCAAATACTGGATGAAGTGTAGACAAACACTCTACACTGGCCAGTACACTGGAATGTGCCTGTAGATACATTAACTCTGATGGTATACAATGTAAATAGTTATAGATTAGAAAGTGAAATTGTTAAAGATTTACTTGTTGCTTGTCATACTCCTTCATGTATTTATGGACTCGGTAGGATATTGGTGTGATACAAGGCCTCACCTACTTAAGTAGATATTTAACTCTATTTCGTCACACAAGCAGATGAAATTACTTAACAGCCTTAGTAAAAGTCACTGTTATGTTTTACTAGCTGGCATTCAAAAGTAAAAGTCACTGTTACTGAAAACATTTCACCAAATATTTCACTAAAAGCAATTTCACAGTTTATTTGCCTGGGACATACAATGGACATATTTTAAATGGGTTACGTTGGTTTTAGATCAAGGTCATTGTTACTAAATATAATGTTTCACTATACATGTATATATAATATAATAGGGTTTAATACTCAGTCCACGGTCTAGCTTAATAACGCCATAAATGAGCAGACAATGGGAAGCATTTTTGCTACATACACCACCCACCATACATTAATACATGCAGCCGCTGTAACATGAACATTTCCTATACACATTAGGGTTCAACAGCTGCAAAGTAAATTTTTATGGGTATGCACATCCTTCATGTCTTTTATACATTTATTTTTTTCTGTTTTAGGAGTGAAGAGCGTAAAGGCGTTTACATGTCAAGAGTGTGGGAGGGGTTTCAGCCACCTTGGGGACTACAATAGTCATGTGAAGGCCCACAAAGATGGAATGCCTTTCACCTGCAGTGAGTGTGGAGTAGGTTTCAGGAAAAGTGGCCATTTGATCAACCATACTCGACGACATACGGGCGAGAAACCATTTGCCTGCACATTTTGTGATAACAAATTCGGACAACTAGGCACTCTTAAGCGCCACCTGCGCATTCATACTGGGGAGAAGCCATACGTATGCCCCACATGTAATAAGAGCTTTTCCCAGCTGAGTTACATGAAGGTACATAGGAGATCACACACAGGAGAAAGACCATTCAAATGTGATGTATGTGAACATAGTTTTCTACAAAGTGGGGATCTGAAGAAACACAAACTACGCAAACATAATGCCAAGAAAGAACTGCCATGTCCACACTGTTCAAAGAGTTTTGGAGATAAAATTGACATCAAACGACATCTCAAAACACATGAAGGCAAACTTGATTGTAAAACTTGCAATAAGAAATTTGAAAATGTGGAAAGTGCAAAGATCCATAAGCAGCTGTTCCACTCCAAAGGGAAGACAAGGGAACTGCCTCATCGTTGTACGATGTGTGACATAGGATTTAAATTAAAAGCTGACCTTCAGTCTCACATGAAGACATGCCATCCACTTGATATCAAGAAGGAAAAGCCTAAGGGTAGAGGAAAGGGAAAGAAGCGAGGAAGGAAGAGGAGAAAGCAACAACATAAGAGTGAGGATGAAGACAGCGATCAAGAATTTGTAGAGGATATTAGTGACACACCAGAGGGAGAAGAACCTACTTTTACTGTGAAAGAGGAGGTAGTGGATGAAGAACAGAAAGCCAAGGAAGAAGAGGAGAAAAAGGAAACTGTAATAAGAGGAACAAGGAAGAGGAAAGCAAGTAAATTTCAACTGAGGAAACTTTTGCCAGTAAATCAGGATCACCCAAAGCGTTCAAGAAGATCAAAGAATAAAGAGACAAATTAATCCTGTAATGATCTGATATAAGAATAAAATCGCTGACCTGTGTGCTTATGCAAAGGCACAAGTCCCATCCACAAACTGTCATCAAAGTAACTTGATGTTATGTGTTTTTTATATGTTAAGACAATTTGTTTATGTGAATTGGCCTGTAGCTTCCTTGCTTGATAGGTACCAAAAAGGATGATGGGCTATAAAATTTAAGATTAATTTTTTAAACCAACATGTGGATCCTACTTGAACGAAATGCTCATTGACAAAACTCGATGTCCAAAATACTCTGTTCTGTCTGTCTGTATCACCACATTGTCATGCCAAACTCTTGTCAGTTACAGCAGATATCACAAGCCTCACTGTCATACCAATCTCTGATCAGTTACAGCAGGTATCACAAGCCTCACTGTCATATTAAACTCTGTCAGTTACAGCAGGTATCACAAACCTCACTGTCATACCAAACTCTGTCAGTTACAGCAGGTATCACAAGCCTCACTGTCATACCAAACTCTGTCAGTTACAG